>MCJB01036119.1:0-61988 GCA_002018475.1 Nicotiana obtusifolia | reverse complement strand
TGCTGCCTACATACTTTGTCTGAACTTTCTGCATCTCTATATTAGCTGGTTTTATTGTCAATCTACTTTTGGATTGGTCTACTATTTGTTTGTCCTTGCTTTGAGTTCGATTGACCTCCTTCCATTGTAAACCAGTATTGCCCACTACTTTACCACTTGACAGGATCATGAGAGGTGCTGCTTCTTTTGCCTTTTCTTTAAATTTCTGCTTTTCACCAGAAGTTTCATTCAGTAGTTCAGGATGAAGCTTCCAGCATTCTAGCATGTCATGGCCCTGCAGCTTGCACTGTTTGTAGTATTTGGGTATGAAATTATACTGAACTTTAACCCATTCAGTTCTTATGCTCCCTTTAACTTCATTCTCGATATCCATACGGACTTTCTTTGGTAATTCTGTTACCAAATCAACTAATACCTTGACTCTTGCACAACTTGGACGGGTTTTATTGATTGTTGCCATATCTACATGCAATGGCTTTCCAATGGCTGAGGCTAAAGAGAAGAGACGTTCTTTAACAAAGTATGTAGGCAGCAAATTAGGGAATGAAATCCAAGCCATTGCTTTGGATGTTTCTTCTTCTTCTTTGAATTTGGCGTCATAGATCAAGGTCCTTATTTGATACTCGTATCCATCTTTTGCTTTCAGATAGTATACTGCCTTCGATGTAAAGTTGATGAAATCTTGCCATAGCGTCAATCGAATTAGCACATGCCTATCTCTAAGTAATCCAATGTTACAATCACCCTTAATTCCATACTGAGCAGGAATTAATCTGCGCAGCTCTTGAATGTCAGGCTACCCATAAGAGAATTTACCAACTACCGCATATTGAAGGCCTTCAATTATGTTCATTCGATCAACTTCGGCCTCTGTAAACTTGACTAAAGGCTGACCTTGCAAGAACGTTGCTCTTTTGAATGGTATTGGCTCGACTCGAACTATCGAATTAGGGCTCACTGTTGGGGGTGAGTTTAGAGTCGAAGGTCTGAGGAGACGACTGTAATCTAGGGGTTGTTGACTGGTTGTAGATGTGGTGGAGGGTTGGGAAGTGAGAGGAGGAGGTTTGCCAGCCGGCGGAGCACCGGCCGGCGACGCCATTGCTCGCGATGAGCTTCTTTGATGTCGTCGCCTCACTCTCTCTCTATCGCCAGACTCTCTATCACTAAGGACTTCATGTGGGTAAACTCTTAACTACTGTTTTGCATCATTCTTAAGCGAGAAAAGGAATGTTCTGAGGTAGATGGCATTATGTGATGCTCCATTATAGCGGAATATGTTTATGATTTCATCAAAGTCAATCAGATGGTTGTTGAGATCCTCATTGGTTTTGCCTTGGAATATGGAGTTTTTCTGAATGGTCTGGATGACTCCATGCTTGAGTTCAAAATTGTTAGCATCAATTGGGGGGAGGGGGGCCCACACTGGATTGCCGTTGGTTGTAGAGGGCTCACACTGCATTGCCGTTGGTTGTAGACCGGTTAGGCATAATCTCCTAGAGATCTCCCAGGCCTTGGAGCTGCATTTTAAAACTCATCTTAAACCAGGGTTCAGTTAAGATTGAATGTTCGATCCTCTTCAACTGTTTCATCAGCAACTCTAAGGGCTACTTCAATGGCTAACCGTGCAACCTATTTTTGGGTTGCCTATCTTGTAGCTAATTCCACGTCCTATTCATTTTTTCACCATTGTATTTTGAGTCAGAGTCTGACCCAAAAAGATCCACTCGATTCTTTCTCCCTTCTCAACTGTCACAGGTGCATGTCTAACTTCGGATTGTATGGCACCAATTACTTGGAAGAGAATCAAGTCATACACCAGTGAACGTAACATGTACCTGCACACAAATAAGAAGAGCGTAAAAAAAAATTAAATAAAAGTGTTCCTGAATTAGCACCGATAATTATTTTAAACACTATTAACTTATATTGACTCTTTCAATTTCAACAGATGATTAGGCTATCTTAAGGATTCAAATTCTTCTTCCGAATGAATTATAGTTGGCTAAACAACCTAATGATATATGCTGTGAAAATGTGCAAGAATATGTTGAATAAATGATCTCATGAAGAACGTCTCTCGACTATTCTTCTAAATTGTGTCAATTGATAACTCTAAAAGCTCTTCTTATTACCTAGGAGAGTCGTAAAATCAAACCCAAACAAGATAACACAATGGGAATTGCAGAAACACTTCTCTTTTGATTAAAGTAAAACCACAATTAACCTTGCAATTCAAATAGAAACTCGTTCAACAAATTTAGGCAACTAACAAAAAGTAGTCAAATCACAATATCCGCCAATAACCTTAAGAAAGATTACTTTATAGTGGACAAGTTGTTCATCACAAGAGTATTAAGAGAATAGGAACACATTACTATCCCCATAATCAAAAAAACTTTCGGGAATTATTCGGATAAAGTATTAAGAGTCTATGTTGTGTCCTTGCCTTCCTCTCTCCAAAAATTGCTCCAAAATCCGAGTACCTAGTTTTGGGACGAGCTACGCTTCATATAAGTCAAAAGGATGTCTCCAAATTTACAAAAATAGGCCTGACTATAATTCCCAGAGACGGATGTGCACGGCCGCGCTCATGGCCGCACACCTCTAGCAGACTTCTGTGGCACTTGCGTGCTCAGCTGCAAGTTTGGAGTTGCTCGTGCGGGGCCGGGCACGAGAAGAACTTCTTGCTCAACTTGTTTTCCTCCCACATAGTGCACTATTCGTCCATTGATCCTCTCTGCACCACCTGCACTTAAAGGCAACAAATTAGACCCAAATCAAACGAAAACACCATCGAATCACCCAAATCAAAGACACAAAACGAGCATAAATATTGAGTAATTTTAAGTTCATCAGGGCCAAACCTGATAAAGGTTGCCTACGTGTCTCACAGCCATTGAGAATCATACTCATGTTGTTCGGTGGATTATTTACGATTGGGGTTAATTTTCAAAATTTCAGATCCTCTTTTAGGATTTTCAGTAAAAATCTGACATACTTTGACTTTTCAAATACTAGATTTTAACGAAAACTAGGTGATTTAAACTAGAATCAAGTCAAAGTGAAAGCCCAACAAATAATGCACAAGTAGCACATAAGATGAAACACGATGGTCTTTAATAATAGGATACACCTGTCCTAAACAGACCCAGCCCCTGTGCGGAGTCCCCAAAGACAAATGCACGTGATGGAAACAAGCATACCTACCGGGGGTCCGGCATGAGGTTATTTTCTTTTAGGTTAAATCGTAAAAGGTTATATATTCTAGACCTAGCTTACCCAAGCTGTTATCTCGAGCCGGGGTGGGGGCAACGTATTGGGAGAGCAAAATTTTACCAGGCCTAGTTACTGGTCCGAACTCATCCTAATTGGTATGACTTCTAACAGAAAATGGACCACGTGTACGTGTACACCAATAGATTCAGAAGACTCAGAAGGGGAGGCGTGAGAATATAGTTTATATATTTCAAGTAACATTAAAGCGGTAAATGAGCAGCAATTAGCACATTAGGCTCAAAACACATCATAATATCAAATAAATAAAATCTAAGTATAAATTACACTCCAAACTTGAATTCTGAACCCTGAACCAAAGTTCGGGTTTAAATCCCCAGTGGAGTTGCCAGAGCTGTCATACCTCCTCTTTCTGGGTATGGGAAAAAAGAGTTTTTTCCAATTTAAGTGACGTTATTTATAAAGGGATTGATTTATTAATTTTGAAGGAGTTTCCACTTGGAATTATTTGATTTCGGCGTTCCAAGTCACCATTTTTAAAATCTCAATTCAAGGAAAAGTTTTACTCAAAAATTATAGTCTGCAAACATAGAACATCAGGCAAGGAATTCAATTAACCCGGGAGAAGGTATAAGGCACTCCCGAGTTCCGTAGTTCTAGCGTGGTTGCATAATAATTTTACCTGGCTTAACTAATTCCAGATATTTGGTATTTTGTGATATTATACATTTTTGCCTTTATTCGCTTTTAATTTTAGTTGTTATAGTTATGGGTTTCATATTGAAACGAGTTATGTGTATGTATACTCATTTCCTTTGGTGCATCAAGAATTATGTCACGCGTACGTGTACACTATTGATAACACTTTATACTTATTAAGATTTTTTCCAATGTTTCGCGAATGCGTTTCTAGCCTTTAATTTTGCAAAATCTGAATAATGTCAGGTGAATGTATACATAATCGTGATGATTTGATTAATTAGGAGCGCACTTATAGCATTCTATGTTATTCATGATTTTTTTGATCGCTACAAATTGTGATAACTGGTTTGTAAGGAATAAGCATTATAAAATTTGGAATTGTGGGATCAAAGAGACTTATCTTCTACAAATACATTTATAATGCAAGATTCTTTTGAGAAAGAATTAGCTTAATAGTTATTACATTATGTTCAACAAAATTTTACTGGAGGTTTCAAATTGGAATAGGAATATCCATGACGAGAAAATTGAAAGCCCATTCGGGGAATTAAGTTTCGGAGGGAATAATAAATTCTAATTTTTTAGTCTTCACATCCTCTTCTCGGATTTAAGGCTTGGCCATACAATGCGAATGGGCTTCGCAATGATCTTATCGATTATTTTGAGCATTGGCATTTCATTCGGCGGTTTTTGATCTTGAGAAGCTTCATATGAGGTATCACGACGTGTGTGTATGGTTGGTTTTATGTTCAAGAGAAATTTTCATATTTGGAAGATTTAAGATGAAGAGTTAACCAAGGTTTGACTTTTGTGTAAACAATCTCAGGTTTATTATTTCCAATAGGTTCGTATGATGAATTTGGACATAGGCATATGTCCAGATTTGGATTTGGAGGTTCCTAGGTTGATTTGGCTCTTTTTGGCGAAAGTTGGCAATTTAAAGGTTTAGAAATTTCAAAAGGTTGACCATGAGCTGACTTTGTGCAATCGTGTTCGAAATATTATTTCAGGACTTGGAAGGGTTCTATTTTGTCATTTGAAACTTGTGCGAAAAGTATTGTTTCATTTCGAGTTTATTTGGTAGGATTCAGACGTGTTCGACGAAATTTGAAGGTATGAAAAGTTAAGAGAATGATCTTGATCTTCAATTCTTGGTTTTGATGTTATTTATGATGTTTCGAGCCTTTTGATAAGTTAGGGTAATGTATTTGGACTTGTTGGAATATTTGGACGGGGTCCCAGGGCCTCGAGTGTGATTCGCGGTGGTTTCAGACCATTTTGGAGGTGTTGGGCAGTGCCAGTTTCTGGTGTATCTGATGTGTTACGCGATCGCTGGTGTAGCTATGCTATCGCGTAGAAGGTTGTTGGGAAACTGACAATTTGTGCATCGCATTCACGATGAGGTCCCGCGTTCGCATAAGTTGGTAGAGCTGGCTAACGCTTTCACACTCGTCACTTTGCGTTCGTGGAGTGTTGCTGCAGGTAGTTGGCTCATTGTCTTCCACGTTTGCGGGGGGAGCTCGCATTTACTCTTCAGTGGATCATTGGCTATCGTGATCGCAGGGCTTAGACACGATGGCGTTCTTCTTGGTAGTGCCACTTTTTTCTTGGCGATCGCTAAGGTTTTTCCACGATCGAGATGCATATAACTGGGAAGTCCATATAATTTTCTTTTTCGTTCTTTGAGCTTATTTTATCATATTTTGAGATTGGGAGCTCGGATTTTGGCAATTTTTTAGGGAATTTTCTCTACTTGGATTGGGGTAAGTATTCTCGACTTGGATTTGAATATTATTCAGGAATCCATCCTTGATTCCATCTTTGTATGACTACTTGAACTTGGTTGCTATAATTGATTTAGCCATAGTAATGCTTTATCCGCATTTTATTGTTACCATGTCCTTGTGCGCATCATTGATGGGTTATGAGGATATGCCTCTTGACGATAAATTGTTATCTTGCATTGTTGTGATAATTGTGGCATATGTGGACATGTATTGTGGGTTGATTGATGATGTGTGGAGTATAGGGGTGGCTATATGCGCGTGCAGCGACATAAGTGAGGCTTTTCATTGTGATGCACATGCGGCGAGACAAGGGTGGCTTATGCATGTGTGACAACATATGGAAGGCATTTCATAGTGATCCATATGCGGCAAAATAAAGGTTGCATTGTGGGGATGTTATGTGTTGTCCTGAGGGCGATTTTCTTTGTGTATGTTTACGTGGTGGGCCGAGGGTGGCATCCTTGAATATGAATGCGATTTCTATATGTGTGTCATGCAATTTTACATGTTTTGTTGTGTTGCATTTAATATGGTAAGCTATTTCTCTATTATTACTCGATGTTTGGTTGCAAAGATGGATTTACCTACATGGAGTTGATATCTCATATTTTGTTGAGTTGTTAGTAGCATATCAGATTGATGAGATGTGGAAGTTGTCATCATACATTAATATTTTGATTCTTGAGAAGTTCTCTTGAACATGTTATTTGGCAACTGAAATGGAATCGAGTTAAATTGTGGAACGGGGTGTTTGCCGTGCGAGTGTGACTTATTTTCTGCCATGAGGTCTTTGTCGTGCAAGGGTGATAGATAATGTGGGCACGAGGTGCTATATGTATGCAATTTTATTTGATGACTTATTGTTGGAGCTGAGCCTTTACTTGTATTGAATTGTTATCACTTATTCGATGAGATTATAATAATTGTTTTTCTTGCTAAATTTCATGTTGCCAGTCTTTGATATATTGCACAGCTTATTAGACTACTGAGTATCTTTTGACTTAAAAACCTCGTCTCTGTGGTTAGTCAAGATACTTACTGAGTTCATGGGGTTTGTTGTACTCATACTACACTTCTGCACCTTGCGTGCAGATTTTAGAGTTGAGTAGCTGTGAAGATGGAACTTTGCATTGGAGCTGTACATCGTACCAAATTCATGCTACCCTTTGTTCCTGGTAGCTTCGGATTTCATTTCTGCTTATGCAACTTTCAAATAGATTTTTTATTTATTCATTTCACCAGCTTCTAAATTATAGTGGCTCATAACTTGTACTACCAGTCCTTGGGTTAGTTGTATTAAATTCTTTTGCAGTCTTATTTATAATATTGGTGATTTTTCATTGCAGTTGTAATTTAAACAGTTTGGCTTACCTAGCGGGTTGGGTTAGGTGTCATCATGATATTGCTGGGATTTTGGGTTGTGACAAGTTGGTATCAGAGCTCTAGGTTCATAAGTTTTACGAGTCATGACCAAGTGTATAATAGTGTCTCGGGGATTGATATGATGACGTCCAAACTTATCTTCGAGAGGCTACAGGGCATCAAGGAGACTTGTCATGTTTCTCTCCTTATCAAGCGACCTTGTTTCAGCTTGAGGCATGTATCTTTAATTTTCTTCCATTCACTTGTATGTGATGTTTCGCACTCGGTATCTGCTTTGCACAACAACTGGTGATGCTGTGGGTGGACTACGAAGGGCTATGGATGCTTGATTATTGTTGCGATGTGTTGTCTAGTCTTGGAAGCGGATGTGGTGGTAGATCTTTCAGTTGTTCCTTTGTGGGATGTAACGGATTCTTGTATCTAGTTGATTAGAATGGACTCAAGAGGATTGACTCATAGTTGTTGTGGCTGTAGTAGTGTCACAGAGAGATGTCCCTCGGAGACTAAGCGAGTGGTTTACCTCCTGCAAGAAGATTTGAGGTTGTGTGATTCACATAGGCTTCTATTCAATAGAATACATATATTATAATTTTGGAGGGCTTGAAGAAGTTTGCGGGACTATCACAATGATGAGTATGCACTTGGCGGAGTCTTTGGAGTGTTTTACAACTAGTGTTACATAAGTTTATGAAGTATTGATCTGATTATTAGCGGGAGATCAGGGCAACTATGAAGGAAGGGTACTATAAGTTACAGAGGATGTGTTCTATGACATCGAGCTAAGGGTGAGTCTTCTGTCAACAATCGAATTGCAAGGTTATGTGTTATATCAATTTTTGGACAAAGGGACGCTTGTGGATTAACTATGAGTTGAAAAAGATGACTTCGAGGATGATGTTGAGCGAGAGATCGGTTGGGTGTATGATGTATTACACTTTATGGGTATGTAAAGGTGTTGGTATGATTCAGGTTTGATACTCATTGTGGATGTAGTGTGAAAGGAAATGGAATCTCTTGATTGCTGCTTTTGAATATTCATGTGCTGGTAGAGCGCGAGTTGTTCATTGCATATTGGCTGCGCATTGGATATTGGAGTGAGGTGAGTGACTCTCGAGAAGGTGCCAATGAGTTCAAGATTTATATGTGGTGTTTAAGGATTTTCAGGTTTGCATATGGATAGGACTTGGGCTTGCATTGGATGGTGCCGAGACTTGCGGTTTTTCGATATCATTATTGATTCTACTTTGCAGAACTAGAAAGGTGAAAGAAGCAACTTCAGATTCTTTAAAGGGTTCTTCAGCGCATGCATTTTCGTGTTGAGATACTCTTGATTTTAGCAGTCCATGTGACTTGATTGATATGGATGGATTCAGTTATAATGATTTGATTATGTGCAAATGGGTTTCGAAGAGTTGCGATGGTTTGGCCACGACTTGCAATTGATGTACTCTACAAGCACGGGCAGTTCGTTATGTGTTGTGATTTTGTTCAACGGGATTGATTTAGTGGAAGGTTTTTGACTGATAGGATGTCTATCCTCTTTATGATTCAGAGTTGACAATGAGATCTTCGTGTTTACATATGATAGCATGACACAAATGGTGCGCCATATGGGATTGAGATTTTATGGGCAAGGTTGCGGTTCAATTTTGAAAGGAAGGTCATGAGTTCTAGATGGCATGGGAGATTGTAATGACCCGATCGGTTATTTTGTGTAATTGCGCCCCGTTACCCCTTTTTATTGCTTCTCATATGTGTGCTTCTGATTTTATGACTTACGGGGTTGGTTAGTTTTGTTCCGGGGAGCTTTCGGGTCGATATTGATCCTTGATTCTTGACTTAGAAGTCCAAAGTTGAAAATTCTAACCAAACTTTGACTTTTGTGAAAACGACCCCACAACTGTAATTTTATGACTCCGATAGCTTCGTATTGTGATTTCGGACATGGGCATATGCCCGGAATTGATTTTGGAAGTCCGTAGATTGGATTGTGTTGATTTGCCGAAAAATTAGAAATTGAAAAGTTTGATCGTAGGTTGAGTTTTAGAACTGTTATGGTATTCAGAACTTGTGTACCAAATTTGATTTTGGGACTTGGAATAGAACTGTTATGGTATTTAGAACTTGTGTACCAAATTTGATGTCGTTTGGAGTTGATTTGATAGGATTCAGATGTTTAGTTGTAATTATATGAGTGCTTGTGAATTTCTTTGAATTTCATGCATTTTAGAGTTCATTTCGTATTTTTAGATATTATTTTTGTATTTTGATCGCGCGAGCGAGTTCCTATGATGTTTTAAACTTGTGTGGATGTTGGTTTAGAACCTCGATGGCTCGGATGAGTTTCAGACATGTTTCGTAAGGTTTTTGGACTGAAAATAGAAGCTGGTGTCTAGTGTCCTCTAGTGTCGCAATTGCGAACACCAGAGTCACATTTGTGACCATAGCAGGGGACTTCAGGTATCGCAAATGCGAAGCCTTGGTCGCATTTGCGAAGCATTTCGAGGCTGGGCTAGGTTCACATTTGCGATGATTTTGCCCAATTGCGAGGGCAGCAGGGGTCCCAAAAGCGATCCCATCTTCACATTTGTGAAGAGCTACCCAAGTCTTCAGTACTGCATTTGCGAGGTTTTCTTTGCAAATGCGAGTGTTCGCAATTGCAAAACCAATATTGCAATTGCGATATCTGCCGCTGAACATAAGGGCTGAAAGTCGGGATTTATCTCTCATTCTCTCATTTTTGAACCCTAGACTCGATAGGGGGCGATTTGGAGAGGGGATTTTAACCTATAAACCTTGGGTAAGTGATTGTAATCTATTTCTAATCATATTCCATCAACATATCTTCGATTTTAACATCAAAATCATGTGAACCAGAATGAAAATTTGTGAAACTTTGTCAAGTTTTTGAAATATAAGAATTTGAGTTTTGAGAGTCGAATTGGACTCGGATTTTGAAACTAATCAGATATATGAATTCGTGGGGTCATGGGTAGACCGAATCTAGCATTGGACCCGTGTTCTGACCGGGCGGGCCCTAGGTTGACTTGGTTGACGTTTTGGGAAAAATCTTAACTTTATCTATTGCAATGGAATTCCCTTGCAATGTTTGATGATATTAAGTGGATTTTTGTTAGATTTGAGCCGTGTGGATGCGGATTTTAAGGGAATAGCTATTTCCGGGTGTTCAATTGGCCTACTTGAGGTAAGTGCCTCGCCTAACTTCGTATGGGTGAACTACCCCTTAGGGTTGGTATTGTTTGGTTCAATTGTGCTAAGTGAAATCCGTGTACGCAAGGTGACGAGTGGGTACATGGGTTGTACGTGGTATTTGACCGATTTAGGCTACTTAGACTATTTCAATACTTTAATTGAAATGCCATATCTTGTTCTAAATTCTCATAGTGAATTTATCCTTAATTGTGTTGGACTATTCTTACATACCTTAATTGACTTGTTTAGTACTTGTTCTACATCCTACTTTCTAAATTACTCCCATGCTTTAGTTGAACTTGTTGCCTCTTTTATTGTTACATGCTATCTCTTCATTGTTTATTATTCTTTTTTGATGTTATTGTTCGTTATCTCTTTCCTTATTGATTTTCATTACTTGATGTAATAGTTCATGTTATCCCGCTACTTGTTGATTTCCATTATTCGATACTCATTATTGAATATTATCTTTTTTATTATGAGTTAGTCTTATCTAACATTGTGGTTATACATTATTTCTCTCATTATTGAGTTATTAGGTGTTGAAGTTGAGAAAGTCGTTAATACATTGAGGCAATGTTGGTTATTGTTGAAACATCTATCTTATTGAGCATTTTTCATCCATTGTTGTCTTTGATATTCTTGTATACATTGTGGTGGAGTCGTTGTCTATTGTTTTGAATACATTGATATTGTTGTTGTTGGCAAGTTGTGATATATGGGCACTTGTGCTGCGAATGGTTATTGTGATATGATATTGACGTGCATGAGGCGATATAAGGCTTGGGGTTATTGTGCATGTGGCGGTATAAGGTGGGACTTATGTGAGTGTTGCTTGTAGGGGAACTATGTGAAGCTATGCAGCGTCATAATGTGACCTAAAGTGCGTCTAGCTATTTCAGGAAAACTGAGAAATGTGAATACGAGACGGTACCTCAGTTGTGACTCTTGATTACACGAGGAGATACCACGATTTTGATTTCCTTATACACGAGGCGGTACCTCGTTGTGATTCTAGTTATTCATTTCTTGTTGCAAGGTGTTTTTGGATGAAATTATATCTTGTTGCATCATTCCTTATTGTTCTAGCAGTTGTTGCCCGTACACGATCATTGTAACACTTTATTTACTTCTTTTATGCTTTTCTATTGGTTATTTCTGATACTAGTTCTTGCTATTATCTTGTTCTGTATCAGTTGTTTCTTCACTTTCCATTACATATCTGTATTATATTTTCTTACTGTCTATCTTATATCCTAGTAGGTGTCTTGATCTTGCCTCGTCACTACTCTACTGAGGTTAGGCTCGATACTTAGTGGGTATAATTGTGGTGTAGTCATACTTCGCTTTTGCATACTATTTTGTGGTTATCCAGGTACGTCTATACCGGTCATTAGAGGTTGTTGTAGCTGCTGCTCTGGAGACTTCAACGTATACTTGCTCCATGTCTGCATGCCTCGGAGTCACCTTCCCTTTTTATTTTGTTTACTATTGTAGTTTTTCCAGACAGTGATGTAATAGCTACCCTAGTTTTTACTTTATAGAGCTTATGACTCAGTTCCACCGGTTTTAGGGTGTGATTGTGATATTCTGCTTTCGGAAGGTTTTATCTATTATTCAGTATTTTTTAGTAACTTGTTAATTCTATCTGTTTAGTTATTATTTGTTAGGCTTACCTAGTCATAGAGACTAGGTGCCATCACGACACCCTACAGAAGGAAATTGGGGTCATGACAACTTGGTACCAAAGCTCTGGGTTCATGGGTGTTACGAGTCATAAGTAGGTTTAGTAGAGTCTTGCGGATCGGTACAGAGATGTCTGTACTTATCGTCGAGAGGCTACGGAACTATTAGGAAAACTTCACTTCTTTGATTCCTTATAGCGAAATTGGTTGATTTCGAAAACTAATGTAATGACCCGATGTGTTGTAGAAACGCATAAGATACTAATTGTTTGGACTTGGCTTGTTTTAAGTGCAAATCCCTCTTTGTAATTATGCAATTTTAACATTTTTGCAGGATATGAGGTATAAGAATCCAATAATTAAGAAAAGAGTTCAAAATGGTAAATAATGCAGGATATGCGGTCGCATTTCAGACATGCGGACCGCATATCTTACACAGGCATCGCATACTTGGACAGATTTCTGGGCAAGATTCATGCCAGAAATGCTGTCTGAAATGCGGACCGCAAATTTATCTGCCTGTATCGCAGATTGGAATAGAGAACTGGACAAGTCTTATGTCAAAAATGCAGCGAGAAATGCGGACCGCATTCCTCAAATGCGAACCGCAAATACCACAGTGAGATCGCAGAGTGAAGCAGAGTTTTGGGCCAAATGCCATGTTAGAAATGCGGTCCAAATGCGGACCGAATGATGAGTTTGCGACCAGAATGCGATCGCATTCTAGACACCGGAACTTTTATTTTATCCCGAACTTTGACCCACTATAAATAGGAGCTAGGAACCCTAACATGCAAAACCCCCCTTATTTAGTCAGTCACCTCGAAAAACTCACTAAAACACCCTCAAACCCCAGCAAATCAACCTCCAAATCACCTTGAAAACAAACCCCAACATCTATTACAAGAAACCCCACCCTCTAACACCAAAGACCCAGCCCAAAATTTGCTATAAATCGTACCAAGATTTCAGCTGAGTTAAGGCACCCTACCAAGTTGCAGCTCGTTAGCCTCGATTGTGTCCACCTAAAGTTCATGAGCACCCATAAAAGGTTGGGCTTGAGGAATTGTTGGAAGTCTAGGAAGTTGTTGCAAAGCGAGGTAAGTGTTTGTTCTAACCTTAGCTTGAGGGATTAGAAATCGTGTCTTGTTTGCTAAATTGCTCCTTCTTGAGAACAACGTATAGGCATGGTGACGGTTGTCTATATGTTGGTGTTATGCATGACCGTGTGTCGTATATGGTTAATGATTGTGTGACTATTGTTTCAAATTGTTGAATATTTTCCTTGAATTGTTATGATGTGCTGCATGTGGGAGCGGGTGGCAGGCCTGCCACAAGATGTTGTGGAATTGAGGGCGGGTGGTACGCCTACCACAAATTTTCTTCTATTCGGCATAAAGTTGATGGTCAACTAGATTAGTTGAGTAAGAATTATTAGGAGTCGAAGAGGTCCAGTGTCAAAATTGTGGGTAGAGTTTTAGGAGTCCGTTAGAAGTTTAAAGGGTCCAGTGTCACATTAGTAAAGTTGTGTCTAGAGTCAACGAAATGATAATTGGGTTGGGAGGTTAGTTGTAGAATATTGACTGTAATTGAGTACTGACATTGATTGAGCTAAATAGAAGTCAAGTTTGGTTTGGTTATAGTTGAATTTCCCCATGGCCAGGATGATTGTGTTGCTATTATTTGTTCCCTTGCTGGAAAGTTGTTATGTTGATTTGATCCCTTGCCGGGACTTCTTGTGACTGTTATAATGATGAAAGTGGGAGCGGGTGGTACGCCTACCACAGTATAAATTGTAAGTGGGAGCGGGTGGCACACCTGCCACGAGATATTATGAAAGTGGGAGCGGGTGGTACGCCTACCACAATATAAATTGTAAGTGGGAGCGGGTGGCACGCCTGCCACGAGATATTATGAAAGTGGGAGCGGGTAGTACGCCTACCACAGTATATATTGTAAGTGGGAGCGGGTGGCACGCCTGCAACAAGAGGTTACTGTAAGTGGGAACGGGTTGCACGCCTGCACCAAGAGGTTACTGGAGGAAAAAGGGTGGATTGTATTTCATTTCGTTTGTGTTAAAAGCTGAATTGCAGTTTTCCTTTTTACTCTTTGATGATTCCTTTTGCTTTATTTGTGTGCCATTCCGATGTATGCTTTCTTTTCCCTGTTTAAGTTGTTTATGTATTTCAACTTCTACTGTAGATACATATATGCTTGAAATTGCACAGGTTTATCTGGAGTCTGGTCCTAGCCCCGTCACTACCTCGCCGGGGTTAGGCCGGGCACTTACCAGCACATGGTGGATGGCTGGTGGATGACGTGGTACATTAGAGATTTAGGCATGGTGGATGACTCTTGATGAGGTTCTAATGGGTTCAAGATTCATATGTGGTATTTGAGGAATTCTGGATTTGTAAATGGCTAAAAATGAGATTTGCAGTGGCTGGTATCGAGATTCGCGGTATTTCTATACAATTGTGAATTCTACATTTTAGTATCAGAAAGGTAAAGGAAACAGTTTCAGGTTCACATAAGGTCTCTTTGGAGTAGGTATCTCGGATGTGGCATTTTAGGGTACTTAAGAGGGAATACAAAGGCTGTTGGATTTTGGGGCGATGTGGTTTCATGATAGGATCTCTTATGGTGAGCATTGCGTTAAAGATCCTAGGTGTACTGACAATGAGAAGTGTTTACTTGAAATCAAGTCGAGAGGAGCTCGAAGAAATAGATCAGCTTGGTAGTGGTTTAGATCTTCATGGTAATGGGAATGATCAGTTCTTCTTGGTTCTCTTGGTGTGCTGTGGTTCTACTGGTGTTTTCTGGAAATACTCTTGGGCTTAGCGACCTGCATGACTTAGTTGAGTTAGAGAAATTCAGTTCTGATGGCTTGTTTATGTGCAAATAGGTTTCGTAGATTTCTCGAAGATTTCTACCATGGCTTGAGATGGATGTCCACTACAGGCATAGGGGAGCTTGTGGTGCGTTGTGATTTTCTCCATGATGGGATCAAGTGGAAGGTTTCTAGCTGATGGAGTATGTATTCTTCTTGTGACTTAGAGTTTTTAATGGAATTCTGGTGCTTTCATATGATGGTATATTAGAGGTGGTGCGTCGTGTGGGATTGAGATTTGCATATGCAAATTTACCATTCAGTTTCAAAAGGAAGGTCATGAGATCTAGACAGCATGGATAGTTTCAGATATTTAGAAGAATGATGGCACTAAAATCACGTTAGAAGAGTGCGCATTTAAGAAGGCGCCTTGTGTTTTGACGTGCGGATGCTTCATTGGTATGGCGACACTTGTATAGTTGATCAACTACTGATGTTTAGAATTTGTTATATGCCACGGAAGAATTATAGAAGTATTTCTCCTGAGATGATTGCGTATGAGGGTGGTGTTAGTCATTTGAGTGGTGTATTTGGAATCGGATATGGTGATTCATGTATTCAAGGGATTTGGAGACTAGGAGGGTTCTGAGAGGCAGACTGTTCCTTGGAATGCGGACTGTGAATGTATAGCCAAAGTCAGACAGCTAATAGTATGTGTTATGGTTAGGTTATTGTGGACTTTTGGAGGGTTATTTACCTATTTGTGGATGGTCGGAGTTGATTTGGGGGCTCATTGGTAGGCCTAATAAGGGTGTGTATTCTACACCCGGTCGAATTTGTTTACTCATCACAGTTATTGTAAAGGATGTGTCATCGGGGTAGAGTTGATCTTATTCGTGTCTGTTGAGTTCAATGTATTGCTTTTTGATGCTGCAAAGGGTTGTGGGACTTTTGACTATTCACGCACATGATGCGTTCTATTTAGGCCTTGTGGCAAAATTCGAGCGAGGTGGTTCTTGGTTGTTGAATGGGTGAGTGCGCCTTAGTTATGGTCTTTCGATTTGTGATATATTGTGCTATCTGTTCCTCCATGATTATGGTCATACACTTTGTGTGTTTGTTTCTGATTTGCATATGGTTGTTGATTTTGAGCATTATGGCTTGAGGTATTTCATGTGGACCAGTGTTTAGATCGGGGCATGCACTACGGTGAAGTTATGTTGGGATATGATCCCATTTGTTGATTTATGTGCTTTTGTTCTCCTTTGTGTGATGGGTTCATAGCATTACGCTTGTGGTGGTACTTCTTGAGCTTGCGGAATGGTTCTCTCAGTTGATTTTCTTTCAATTTTTGGGTGTATTTAAGTTGTTGCTTATTGGTGCACGGATTACATGGTATGCGGCTCTAGGTGTTATTGGAGTGGCATGTCGGTCGAGCAGCTTGTGCTGGGTGAGATGAGGTAATTGAATATGGAATGAGCACTTTCGGGGTTGAGTAAGACATGTTTGAGATGTGATGATGTCACTAGTCAGCTTAGAATTTAGGCTATGGTTCTTGTTGGGCGAGAGAGCTCCACGACTAGTTGATTTGATGGGTGATTATGAGTCTCTATGTTTTTCTTTCATCATTGGCATTGTACAAAGAGTTAGAACAAGGTTTTATTTGACATGAGGTTTGTTAGCAGTATCGAATTCGTTAATGAGCAGCTATTGTGATCAGAAGTTATTGCTATAAGTATCTGAATCGTGGGGTATATCATGTGATTACAACTTGGGCTATGGTTATGGCTCTGATACAAGCTTGTTAAAACTTATACAGTGCATGGATGTTGAGAATTAGGTCTTGTAATAGTTATGGATGTTTGAAATTGGGTTCCAAGGTTTATGGACTAAGGTTGAAGGATGAATCTTCAGTTATGTTGAGCTGATAGACTTATGCATGGTGAGTTTTATATAGTGATTTGATGGCTTTGGAACAACTCTTTTCACATTCGAGGACGAACATATGTTTAAGTAGGCAAATGTAATGACCCAACCGGTGGTTTTCAGCATTTGCATTCTGTTTGATGGGTCAAGGGCATGAGTAACTTTGTATGATGTATTACGACTTGTGTATACCGTTGGTTTTGATTTTGGGTGATTCGAGATTGATTTGGAAAAATGATTCTCATCTTAGAAGCTTTAAGTTGAAAGAGTTGGACAAGGCTGACTTTTGAGTGTTTGACCACGGATTGGAGTTTTGATGGTTCTGTTAGGTCTGGATGGTGATATTGGATTGGGCATATGCTCGGATTTGCATTTGGAGGCATCTAGAAGATTTTTGCCATAATTAGCGAAAGTTGGCAATTCAAAGGTTTTGAAGGTTCATAAGTTTGACGGAGAGTTGACTTTAATGATTTCAGGTTCGGTTTATTGTTCTGGGAGTTGGAATAGGTTCGTTATGTTATTTGGAACTTGTGTACAAAATTTGAGGTCATTACGGGTTGATTTGATATGATTCGGCGCGAGTTTTTGAAGTTGAAAGTTCAAAAGTTCACAAAGTTTGATATGAGGTGTGATGGTGGTTTTTATGTTGTTATGTGCGATTTGAGGCCTTGAGTAGGTTAGTGTTATGTTTTAACACTTGTTGGTATGTTCTGACGGGGTCCCGAGGGACTCGGGTGAGTTTCAGGGTGGTTTTGGACCATTTTTTGGACCTCTTAAACAACTAGTGTTTGGCTACAGGGGTGTACATCGCAATCGTGGATCTCTGCACGATCGCGAAGAGTAAAATGAAAAGTTGGACCTATGAATCGCATTCACGGAGGATGCCTCGCTTCGCGAAGAAGAAATTTCTACTGTCAGTGAGCTGATTTCAAGAGCTTATATCTTGCAATCTATGAAGAATTTTGAGGTGATACAAAAATGGAAGTTGTAGTCCTTTGTTTCTAGTTTGGAGAAAATCAAACCGTTTGTAATTTGGAGTTATGTACATAATGTTATGGCTGATACACTATAGGTTGTCGGAGAAGAGTTAATTTATTCATCGCGATAGCGAGGAAATGGCCGCGATCGCGCAAGGTAAAAACTGTGTGGGACAATTTTGAAATCGCGGTCACGAGGTTTGTGACCACGATCGCATACGGTACCACTGGGCAGTGCATATAAGTACTCTATTTTGGATCTTTGAGTTATTTTATCACATTTTTAGTTTGGGAGCTCGGATTTGGACGATTTTGGAGAGGATTTTCACCACATGGATTGGGGTAAGTACTTTCTACTAGGATTTGATTATATTTCAAGATTCTATCTTCAATTTTGGCATATGATTGACGATTTTAGAAGAGAAATTGGGAGTTTTTACCTAAATCTTCCTAAAGTGAATAATTGGGTTATGAATATTCGTAGTCGGATGTTAACAAAATTAGTATGGTCGGACTCGTAATTGAATGCATTGTCAGAATTGTGAGTTTTGTCGGGTTCCGAGGTACGGTCTCGGGTTGACTTTTCTTGTTGACTTTGTGTTTTGATTAAAGTTTGGACCTTTATTGTTTTAGTTGGTTTCCTTTGGCATTATTTGATATTTTTGAGTTGCTTTTGGTTAGGTTCGAGCCGTTTGGAGGTGGATTCGCGCGAGATGGCATTCTATAGTATTGTTTGGCTTGCTCGGTATTGGATTTGACTTGTTCGAGGTAGGTAACATTTCTAAACTTGGAATTGAGGGTAATTATCCCTAGGAAGCATGTTATTTGTATTGTGCTGGGGTGGCGCACATGCTAGGTGATGAGCATGTGGGCGTGCACCGGGTTAATCATGATCTGGGTTGACTTTTGTACTGTATTGCTATCATGGTTTGTTTTATCCGTGTCTTTTCTACTAGTTAGATTAACTGAGCTATGATTCATGTTAGAATGTATGTTAAGGCTATATGGTTAAGACCCAATGAGCCTATCTCTGTTGTTTTGGATTATCTGATTTAACTGTAATTATAGACTTGGTCATGATTCTTCATTTGCATATTATATCTCAGTCTCTATTCGTCATTCATTATTACTTCGCATGTCATCATTGTTTTCCCACACGTGGTGCTGTTAGATAGAGTGATAGGATATTGTGAGCCCTTGAGACTTGAGAGGTTAATGACTAGACCCGTGTGAGGATTGGGCTGCACGTGCAGCAGGCTATATTGGCGTTATTATTATTATTACTGCTACTACTACTACTACTACCACTGCTACCACTGCTACTACTGCCACTACTACCACTGCTACCACTGCCACTACTACCACTGCTACCACTGCTACTACTACCACTGCTACTACTGCTACTACTACCACTGCTACTACTACCACTACTACTAATACCACTGCTACTACCACTGCTACTACTACTGCTACTACCACTGCTACTACCACTACTACTACTACCACTGCTACTACCACTACTATTACTACTACCACTACTACTACTACTACTACTAATACTGCTACTGCTGCTACTGCTGCTACTACTGTTGTTACTACTGCTACTACTACTGCTACTACTACCACTGCTACCACTGCTACTACTGCTACTACTGCTACTACTACCACTACTACTACTACCACTGCTACTACCACTAGTACTACTACCGCTACTACTACCACTACTACCACTACCACTACCACTACCACTACCACTACTACTACTACTATTACGTGGGGATATCATTGTGAAATCATTCATTTGACATGCATAGTTGAGATGTAGGCATAAAGATGCATTTTTCTCCTGCTTGATGATAAAGTGACATTGATGATTTGACATGTTGGCATAAAAATATATATTCCTCATGCTAGACGGTATATGATAATTGAGGACTTGACATGTATATTGACATGTAGGCATAGAGATGTACTTTCCTCATGTTGATTGGTAAACAGAAATTCTTATCTGGTGTTGTGAATTGGGAATACAGCTCTTTTGATAAACTAATGTTTAGTTGATTTTCAGTGGTGAGATTTGGATTGGCTGTTATACTTAAAAGTATACCTACTTTACCATAAATGTGAACGAGCTAAGCATATATCTCTTGAGTTATTCACCTTTACTGTTCTCATTATATTATTACGAGTTGTTATTGGCTACTAATGTTCGAATCTGACCTTCTTCTGAGCTTGTCACTGCTTTCAACCTAAGGTTAGGTTTGTTACTTATTGAGTACATGGGATCGGTTATACTCATACTACACTTCTGCACCTTGCGTGCAGATCTTAGAGCTGATGTTGCTATAATGATGGGAGCTAGCGTGAAAGATGTAGCTGCGTTCCAGTTATAGCTGCCGCATGTACTTGGTTGCTTTAGACTTAAAAATCTATTTATGTATATTTCGAACAGTTGATGTATTTATTTCGTACCATATTTGCAAATTCTACGCCTTAGAAGCCATGACTTGTACTACCAATCCTTCGGAGATTGTATAGAACTTCAATTATTTTACTCATTTACTTTTATTATTCTCATTTGAGTTGTGTTCACTATTACTTGGCTTAGCTAGAGGGTTGGTTAGGTTCCATCACGACTAGATGGATTTTGGGTCGTGACATCTATGCCTACATGACACTATACATGTGAAGTCATCAAAGGTCACATTACCATTTAGCATGAGGAAAATACATGTCTATGCATACATGTCAATATATAGATGTCAGGTCATCAAATGTCATATTACCGTCTAGAATGAGGAAATAATATATCTCCATGCCTATATGTCAAGTAAATAATTTCACAGTGCTATCATCAAGTGCACTCACTCTCAGAACACTCAAGGTGCCTGGCACAAATGCCCCACTTCATCACACACACAATCACTCAGCACTATATGTGTGTCCGGCTCAAAAGCCCCTCACCAAAGCACGTGTATATATCATTTTGCTTGTGCTCACTAATGGCATGCAACCCGATCCAAATATCCATCACAACACAGCTTTATGGCCCACATCAGTCATCAATCGGTCAAATCTCCATATTCCAACATCTCACAGAAGCATAATCCAATAACACAACACGGAATACGATAATGTCCCACAAATTCAAGTCAAACTCGTGTCACGTACAAGGACATAAATAGCATGTGAGACAGTATAACAGAAGTGTACGGAGACAGAGATATAGTATGCGGATGTAACTATCATGATTGAATAGTATGACTACGACTAAAACAAATAACTCAACATAGCAGAAATAGCCCTACCATGTTTCAACCAATAAAGCAGATAGCCTAGACATGATTTCTAGCATGAATAATAACTCACGTAGTCATACAAATGGAGAAAACATGATATCAAAGAAGCATGGTAGAAAAATAAGGCAATAATAGCCTAAAAACTGCCCGGATCATGAATACCTCGGTGCATGCACACACGCCCGTCACCTAGCACGCTCGCCATCCTTATCACATCTCAATTATAAAGGTTTTAGGGATAAATACCCTCAATTCCAAGTTTAGATATGTTACTTACCTCGAACAAGCAAAAAACAAATACCGAGCAAGCCAAACAGTACTCTAGAAGCACCATCCCACGAGAATTGACCTCCAAACAATTTGAAACTAACGAAAAGCAACTCAAAAATATCAAATCATGCCATAGGAAACAATCCCAAGTGTTAAAGGTCGAATCTTTAATCAAATACTAAAAGTCAACCAAAAGGTCAACCCGACCTTGCACCTCGGAACCCGACAAAACTCACAAATTCCAACAACCCATTAGATTACTAGTAAACATACTAACTTCACTCAAATCTGACATTGCATCGATGTTCAAATCTCAAATACTCACTTTAGAAAAGTTTTGACAAAAACTCTCAATTTTTCTTTAAGGTTTATCACCCAAATGCAATATCGAATACATCTCATAGCTTTATTTGATGTTTTTTGATTTGCGTGCGTGGTCCTTGTCGCTTTTCCACAAGCGTTTATATGAAAGTTCGAAGAAAATGTGATTATTTACTTAAAATGAGGCTAGAGTTAACCACGGTCAACATTATCGGCCAATGATCTCGGATCAGTATTTTGATGATTCTTGTAGATTCATATGATATTTTTGGACTTATACGCACGTTCGGTTGGGGTTCGAGGTGACCCGAACATGCTTCGGTGCATATATGTGCAAATCTGTAAAAAATTGAGTTAAGTTGAAAATTCTTGAGTTTGGATGACTGATTCTTGTTATTTGATATTATTTTGATGATTTGAGGTTTTGAGTAAGTTTGTAGCATGTTATTACACTGGTGTGCATTTTCGATTTGGAGCCTGAGGGGCTCGGGTGGGTTTCGAGTGAGTATCAGATGAGTTTGGGATGGTTTGCAACTGTTACTGCTCAACAGTTGCTAGTGCACTACTGCAGACCTCGCATTGGTTCGCATTTACGAGCTTTCTTTTGCGGTTAACAGATGGCATTTGCTATAAAGGGACTTGGCTGAGTGACCTCACATTTGCAAGGAAAAGGTTCGCTTTTGCGAACATCATGGTCACATTTGCGACCACTGGTAACATTTGTCAGCTTCGCATTTGCGAAGCATTTGAGCGCTTACGTATTTGCGAACAAAATGTCACATTTGTGACTTCACTGGGCCTGATGCACTGATCGCATTTGTGATTAGTTTTTCGCATTAGGGGGCATCGTATTTGCAAACAAGTGTTCGTGAATGCAACACCTGCAGCTGGGTAAATGAGGGAAAATGGAACTTAGCTCATTTTACATTATTTCTCAACCCCAAACACTCTATAGGCTTTTTTTTGAAGAACGTTTTCTTCCCAAATTTATTGGTAAGAAACTCTAATTCATTTCCTATCAATTCCTCATTACTTTTCAAGAGATTTAACATCAAATCTTTGAATTCCATGGTAGAAATTATTGATTTTGGGTAGAAATTAGGGATTTTGTAAAATTTAGATCTAGACCTCAAAGTAAGGTCGGATTTCGAAACAAATCACATAACCGGGCCCGAGGGTAACTGGGTAATCAGATTTTGGTTCGAAGCATGGATTTCGATCAAGTGGGACCGGGGTTGATTTTTTTGACTTTTTCAGAAATGTTCAAAATAGAACTTTTTTCATTCGTGGGTAGTTTCAAAATCTTATTTTAAATTGTTTGATCGATAATTGAGGCCTGTTCGAAAGGCAAGGTCCTGGTTGATTGATTGATTTTGTTGCGGAGTGAAGTAAGTGTCGTGTTCAACTTTGGCTTGAGGGAATTCGGATTTGTTGGTCTATTTTATGAGAATTACATGTGGGGACGGCGTATATGCAAGGTGACAAGTATATATGCGCTGTCATGGGTTAAAGCATGTGGGTGGAAATTGATTTATTGTACCATGTTGCTTCTCTTTACCATGCCTTCTATGCTTTAGCTAGATTGTTATTCTTTGATTGTTCGCTTTCGTGTTTATTGATTAATTTGAAGTTGTTGGGATGTTAGAAGTTAAATTTTCTTATCATAACACCAAAGTTAGAGTTGAAATTTGCTTCCCACCTTGCATTGATACTTTGGATTATTGTTGTTGCTTGGTGAGGTAGAGCGAAAAGCACGAAGGGTGTTTCCGTGCCTTATTTTGCATATTGTTGTCATTGATTGAGTTAATGTGAGGTTTATAGCACGAAGGGTGATTCCGTACATTTGATTGCCTTAATATCATTTATCATATCATGTGCGGAAGATAGTAAAAGCACGAAGGGCGATCTCGTGCCATTTCATTATTCATATCATATGGTGAGGATGAGAGTAAAAGCACGAGGGGTGATGCCGTGCCATTGCATTTATTATATCACAAGGTGAAGATGAGAGTAAAAGCATTGTGACGACCCCAACTTCCCACCGTAGGGTGTCGTGATGGTACCTAGTCTCTACGACTAGGTAAGCCTAACATGCATAGATAAATAGCAAAAATACTACTAAAAACTTCAAATTTAAACCTTCACATTGTTATAATAAACTCAACAGTATAATAGCTAATTTTTCCCCAAAAACCTTGGGGAACGGAGTCATAAGTTCTACAAGAAAGTACTAATAGTCTCAAAATACATACTCTTTGAAACAAGAAACAAACAGTAGAATGTCAAAAACAAAAGGTGACTCCGAAGTTTGTGGACGTCGAGCAGGTATACCTTGGAGTCTCCAAAAGTAGCTACTCAAAAACCTCTAGTGTGCAGCACGGGCAGACGTACGTGGTTATGCACAAAAAGATGTGCAGAAATGAGTACACCACAATGGTACCCGGTAAGTATCAAGCCTAACCGCGGTAGAGTAGTGATGAGGTCAGGTCTAGACACCTACTGGGACATAATAAACAGAATGAAAACACAATAACGAGAAGTCATGGAAGGCGGAGAAATAATCGATACGAAACAAGTTAATAACATAGACTAATGTCGGAATTGTAAGCAAATAGATAACATAAAGGAAGAAATTGAAGATAACCACCAAAGTCAAATACGGATCTGAACTAATAAGACAAGGATGAATAAAAGCAACAAGGAGCGTTTCACCAAGACTGAGATAAACAACAAGAATCACAACCGAGGTACCGTCTCGTATATACCAAGAATCACAACCGAGGTACCGCCTCATATACAACAAGAATCACGACCAAGGTAACGCCCCGTATTCACATTTCTCAATTTCAATCACAATCTTTCCTTATACTGCCTCGTGAGCCTTACATTTAAATAGGTTTGAAAAAAATTTATTCCCGAAATAGCTACACACACTTTAGCCCACCTTATGACGCCACGTGGCTTCAAGTAATTCCCTTAAAAGCAACAAACACATAAATCTCTCATTATATCACCGCATGCACATTAACCCTTATTCTTACACCAAGCCCGTCAATATCACATCACAATAACAACTCACACTACAAGTGCCCATATGTCACAACATGCCAATAATCAACAATATCAACATTTCCACAACAATATCTCATGGCTCAACCACAATGTGTACAAGAATATCAATAATAACGATAAATGTAAATTTCTCAATAAGAAGGATATCTCAAAAATTAACAACTTCGCCTCAATGTGATAACGGCTTTCACAACTTCAACACCAATAACTCAACGATGAGTGAGATAATATGTAACCATGATATTAAATAAGAATAAATCGCAATGGAAGAGATAACATGTATCAATGACTTCAAATAAGGATAATCAACAATGTAAGAGATAACATGTAACAATGACTTCAAATAAGGATTAATCAACAATTGAAGGGACAACATTTAACAATAACTTCAAATAAGGATGAGTCAATAGCGGAAGAATTAAAATATAACAATGACTTCACATAATGATAAATCAACAATGGAAGATATAGCATGTAACAATGAAAGAGGCAACAACTTCAACTAAAGCATAAGAGAAAAATATCAAGTAAGATGTAGAACAAGTTTTAACCAAGTCATTTAAGGCATGTAAGGATAGTCTAACACAAGTAAGAGTGGATTGACTTGAGAATTTAGAACAAGATATGACAATTCAATTAAAGCATGGGAAAGAGTCTAAGTAGCCTAAACCGGTTAAATACCATATATATCTCGTGTACCCACTCGTCACCTTGCGTACAAAACTTTCACATAGCACAAATGACACAATCAATCCCAAATCCTAAGGGGTAGTTCCCCCACAAAAAGTTACGCAAGATACTTACCTCAAATAGGCCAACTCCACCCTCGAAAATAGCTTTTCCCCAAAAATTCGCCTACACACGGCTCAAATCTAACCAAATTGACTTAATATCACCAAAAAATGCAAGGGAAATCAATTATAATTGTCACGACCCAAACTTAGGGTCATGACTAGCACCCAACCATACTTGCCGAGCACCAACATACATTTTATCTAACCTTCTTTATCATCTTTTAGGGCTGACGAGATCAATATAAATGGTAGACATAGATCATGGACAACCAACAATAAAATATGATGGCATGAACATACATAACATGGGATGACCAGACAATCAAGAAACTATATATAAGGTACGAGCTACCACGCTACCATGAAAGACTATACAACAAAAACCAGCCAACAAGGCATACCAAACTATATAGGAGTCGACACCTGTCTATGAGCCTCTAAAGGAACATAAGTACTGCAACATAGCTGGAACAGGGTCCCGACATACCCATAATGTTTATAACAAAAATGCATACCCAGACCACGAAAAGTCCGAAGAAGGGATCTCGCCAATCACCGGTGAACTGGGCAGCCTACTGTGGTGGGGGAGCTGCACCTGCCTGTCTATCAGGACCTGCAGCACGACATGCAGCGTCCACATATAAAAGGACGTCAGTACGAATAAAGTACTGAGCATGTAAGGTAGGGAACCATAAGTACGAACAGTAATATAAGCAGGGATAGAGAATATACAACCTGTAACATCTGGGTACCTCTGAGGGATACTGACATGAAATGCGTGATACATATGTATATATACATAAGCTTTTAAAACATACGCCTCTATGGGCATCATCATCATCATATCATACCCGGCCGTAATAGGCTCGGTAAATACATACTCGGCCATCATAAGGCTCGGTAGAATCGTACCCGGCCACATGGAGCTCGGTAAAACCCAACTGATCAGTGGTTGCACAATAGGTGCCGTACCCGGCCGACTATAGCGCGGCTCAGTAGAGTAAAATAGATACATATATATAATGCATGCTCGACTCATGAAAATACGTTCTAAGCCTTTTGGAGTGACGTAAGGTTGGTATCCTTTGTACACGTTATTAGGACTAACTCTTCACCATGAACCTTATAAGAATCAAGAAGTACCAACAAAATTGATAACATAAGAACAAGTGAAGCAACATCAACGTCAATCGTTCCATAAGAGGGGAAACAATGTAAGTACTGCTAGCTTCTAAGAGTAGAGTTTCTTTGGAAGCTCATTCATTACATCATGTACCATCGGAGTCGTGCAAAAGAAGGAAAGAGATAGCCTCACATACCTTGTATATACTGCCCCAATCTCAAGCTATGCAACTATCACAACTCCTTAGTCTACAATAAGAGAAACGATACTATCATTATCATTTAAGCGTCATAACTATTATGTGTAGACCACAACCTATTTTATGATGAAACGGACAGCACCTCCCCTATATATATATGACTTCACACAATTCAAAACAATCACCAAACAGCCTAAACAACATCAACAATAATCATATTGACCCTCCCAAATAGTCCACGCACAAGCTAATCACTTCAAACATACGATGGCCACCGTAGTAGTGTCAAACGACCCGGAAATGTTACGAAGAACTATCAGCCCACAATCCTAAATCTATATGGTATTTCTCCACACCCTTCTTCCTCCAAAACTCCACAAAACAGTAGTAAAACACGCAGCCCAACTGCAGCACAAAACAGTCCACAAAACAGTCCGCTACAAGTGAATAACTCGAACTCACGGCTTTCGATCACCGTCCCGTGAGTTCTTACATGTATATAACGAATTACCATGAATTCACAGGAGAAAAAAATGTATGAAAGAGAGCAGTAAACTTATCTTACTTGTTGGATAACTCAGCCCTTTCCTTGGTTCTTCAAACTTTAGGTTTCACCCCCAATTAGAACTTGAAAGAGAGGGAAAATCGATTAGGGTTTGTCTGGGATTTTTTGGGGAGGGGTTGCAGGGGTTCAATTTGGTTTTAAAGGTCTGAAATAAGGGTGAAATAACTGAGTATATAATCCCTTAAAAGTCCTCTCTTGTCTGACTGTGGGACTTTTAATTTTGTCCTCTAATTTTTGGCAAGTAGGTGATGCACCTACTTGTCACCTATCAATCTGCGCAGGTCTCCTCTCCTAATCGCCTACTCCCAAAACTCAAATTCCTATTTCTCAAAAATTTGACAAAGTTTCACAAATTTTCACTTTGATTCACATGATTTTGATGTTAAATCTAGTATATATTGATGAAATATAGCTGGAAATTTGTCAGAATCGCATACCCAATATTTGTAGATAAAAATCTCCTCTCCTAATCGCCTCCGACTGAGTCTAGGGTTCTAAAATGAGAAAATATGAGATGAAATCTGGACGCCATTGCGACATGGGTTCGCAATTGCGAAGAATACCTCGCAAATGCGGCAACTGGCCAGCCTAAGAGGAGTTCGCAAATGCAACTCTTTTGTCGCAAATGCAAACTACCCCTCTACCTGAGCTACTTCGCAATTGCGAGCAAGGTATCGCAATTGGGATATCTGAGGCCCCTTGTTAAGCTCGCAATTGCAAACTTGGTGTTCGCAAAAGCGACACCAGAGACATCAATACACCAGATCCTGTTTTTCAGTCCAAAACTTTTTGAAACATGTCTAAAACTCATTCGAGCTCTCGGTGCTCCAAACCAAACATCAACACAATTCTAAAAACATCATATGAACTCAATCGCGTGATCAAAACACAAAAATAACATCTAGAACTACGAATCAAGCACTAAATTGCATGAATTCCAAAGTAAAGTTCAAGAACCACTAGAATTACAACTAAGCGTCCAAATCCTGTCAATTCAACACCACATGACACCAAATTATGCGGACAAGTTCTAAATAGCATAACGGACCTATTCCAAGTCCCAAACTCAAATTCCGAGCTCGATAGATAAAAGTCAACCTACGGTTAATTTTTTCAACTTCAAATTGCCAAATTTCGGCAAAATAACACAAATCGACCTATGGACTTCCGAATTCAATTGCGGGCATACGCGCAAGTCTAAAATTATGGTACGAAGCTATCAGAGCCATCAAAACACCATTCTGGGGTATTATTCACAAAACTCAAAGTTTGGTCAACATTTAACTTATGCTTCTAAGTCAAGAAACAAAGGGTCCAAATCAACCCAAAATCTAACCGGAAAAAAACTAATCAACCCTGTAAGTCATAAAATCAAAAACACACATGTGTGAAGCATCAAAAGGGGAAACGGGGCGCAATTACCCAAAATGACCGATTAGGTCATTACATTCACCCCTTTCTAAAACAAACGTTTGTCCTTGAACGTGCATAAGGACATACTTGAAGTGATGAGTAGATGAGGATAATGACTCTGCATGTTGTGCTCAGTCTCCTAGGTCACCTCCTCGACCGGATGACCCCACCATTGAACCTTCACTGAAGCAATGTTCTTTGATCTCAACTTTTGGACCTGTCTGTCCAAATAGACACCAGCTCCTCAATATACGTAAAATCCTTGTTCTATTGGACTATGCTGAAGTCTAAGACATGAGACGGATCACCATAATATTTCTGAAGCGTAGAACCATGGAACACCGGATGGACCGCAGATAAGCTAGGTGGCAAATGCAAGCTTGTAGGCCACCTCACCTCTCAAAAGGTCTGATATACCTAGGGCTCAACTTTCCCTTCTTCTCGAACCTCATCACACCCTTCATGGGTGAAACCCAGAGCAAAACCCACTCCCCAACCATAAATGCTACATCACGAATCATCCGATCGGCATAACTATCCTGTCTAGACTGGGCTATACGAAGCCGATCCTGAATCAACTTGACTTTCTCAAAGGCATCCCGAACAAAATTCGTTCCTAATAACTTAGCTTCTCCCGGCTCAAACCAACCAACTGGAGAACGACAGTGTCTCCCATATAGGGCCTCAAAAGGATCCATCTAAACACTCGATTTGTAGCCGTTGTGGTAGGCAAACTCCACAAACTGCATAACCTGATGCCAAGAACCCCTAATATCCATAGCACAAGCACGAAACATATCCTCTAATATCTGAATGGTGTGTTCACAGTGTCCGTCCGTGTGGGGGTGAAATGTTGTGCTCAACTCAACTTTTGTGCCTAACTCACACTGCACAATTCTCCAAAAATACGATGTAAACCGCGTGCCCCGGTCAGAGATGATGGATACCAGCATGCCATGAAGTCGAATAATCTCGCGGATATAGATCTGAGCCAACTGCTCTGAGGAATAGGTAGTCACTACCAGAATAAAATTAGCCGACTTGGTCAACCTATCCACGATCACCTATACCGCGTCAAATTTCTTCCGAGTCCGTGGGAGCCCCACAACAAAGTCCATAGTAACACGCTCCCATTTCCACTCGGGAATCTCAAGTCTCTGTAGAAAATCGTCTGGCCTCTGCTACTCATACTTCACTTGCTGACAATTTAGGCACCAAGCTACATACTCCACTATGTCTTTCTTCATTCTCCTCCATTAATAGTGCTGCCTCAAATCCTAATACATCTTAGCAGCACCCGAATGAATGAAGTACACTACGACCTGTGGGCCTCCTCAAGGATCAACTTACGTAGCCCATCTACATTGGGCACATATAACTGGTCGTGCATCTGCAACACACCGTCATCTCATATAGAAACCTCATTGGCATCGCCACGCTGTACAGGGTCCTTAAGGACAAGCAAATGGGGGTCGTCATACTGATGCTCTCTGATACGATCATATAAAGAAGACTGATAAACCACGCAAGAAATAACCTGACTAGGCTCCGAAACATTCAATCTAACAAGCTGGTTGGCCAAGGCCTGAACATCTATAGCTAGTGGCCTCTCTGCTGCCGGTAGATATGCTAAACTGCCCAAACTCTCTGCATTTTGACTATACGCATCGGCCACTACATTGGCCTTCCCGTGATGATTTAGAATAGTGATATCATTGTCTTTAAGTAACTCTATCCACCTCCACTGCCGAAAATTAAGATCTTTCCATTTGAACAGATGCTCCGATGGTCGATAAAGACCTCACATGCGACACCGTACAAATAGTGCCGCCAAATCTTCAATGCATGAACAATAGCTACAAATTCCAAGTCATTAACCGGATAAATCTTCTCATGAGCCTTCTACTGTCGAGACGCATAGGCAATCACCCTACCGTCTTGCACCAACACCGCGCCAAGGCCAATAGGTGACGCAACACAATACATAGTGAAAGACCCCGAACCCGTAGGCAACACTGGTGTTGTGGTAAAAGTAGACTTGAGCTTTTGAAAGCTCGCCTCACACTCCTCGGACCATCTGAAAGGGGAACCTTTTTGGGTCAATCTGGTCATACGTGTGGCAATGGATGAGAAACCCTTTATGAAACAGCGATAATACCCGATCAAACCAAGGAAACTCCTAATATCAGTAGATAAAGGCAATCTGGGCCAACTCTGAACTACTTCCTTCTTCGAATCTACCTCTATCCCCTCACTCGACACCACATGACCCAAAGATGCCACTGAATCAAGCCTGAATTCACAGTTTGAGAATTTTGCATACCACTTCTTTTTCTCTCAAGGTTTGGAGCACAATCCTCAAATGTTGCTCATGATCTTCCTAGCTGCGGAACTACACCTAGATGTTGTCAATAAACACGATGACGAATGAATCAAGATATGGTTGGAATATACTATTCATCTTGCATAAATGATTTTGGGGTGTTGGTCAGCCCAGAGGACATCACAAGGAACTCGTAGCGACCATATCGAGTCCTAAAGGCAGTCTTTCGGATATCCAGATCCCGAATCTTCAGCTGATGATACCTAACCACAAATCAATCTTTGAGAACACTCTGGCACACTATAGTTGATCAAATAAGTCATCAATGAGCGACAATGGATACCTGTTCTTCACTGTAACCTTGTTCAACTGCCGATGATCAATACACATGTGCATAGAACCACCCTTCTTCTTCACAAACAAAACTAGAGCACCCCAAGGCGACACACTAGGTCGAATGAAACACTTATCAAGAAAATCTTGCAACTGCTCCTTCAACTCCTTTAATTCTATTGGGGCCATACGATACAGTAGAATAGAAACAGGCTGAGTGCCCGGCAATAAGTTAATACCAAAATTGATATCCCTAGTAGACGGCATGCCCAGAAGATCTGCAAGAAATACATCTGGGAAGTCTCTCACTACTGGAATTGACTCAACGGTAGTGACATCTCTCACAAAGGTTGAGAAGGGGTGTGATGCACTGACATCTCTCACAAAGGTTAATATGCATCACACCCCTTCTCAACCATCCACTAAGCCTTTAGAAATGACAAAAGCTTGCTAGGAACATAATCCAATGTACCCCTCCACTCTAACCGTGGTAAACCTGGCATAGCTAATGTCATTGTCTTGGTGTGACAATCTAGAATGGAATGATAGGCCGACAACCAGTCCATGCCTAAGGTCACATCAAAGTCTACAATAGTGAGCAGAAATAGATCAACTCTGGTCTCAAAAACACCAATAACAACTAAACATGACCGATATTCTTGGTCCACAACAATAGAATCTCCCACATGAATGGACACACAAGTAGAAGAACTCAAAGAATAACGAGATATATCCAAACACGGAGCAAAGTAATATGAAAAATATGAATAAGTGGATCCCGGATAGAATAAGACTGATGCATCTCTATGACAAATCGGAACCTTACCTGTGATGACTATGTCTGATGCGACTACCTTTGTCCTTCCCAGAAAAAACATAGAATCTGCCCTGGCCTCCTCCTCTATGGCGACCTCTACTCACCTGTCCCCCACCTATAACTGGTTGTGCGAGTGGAGCGGCAACTGGGGCAGCAACCATGGCCTGAGAAGTGTGTGGACCTGACTGAATTCGTGGAGCATGAGTAGTCGATGGAGGTGCACCCCTCCTGAGTCTGGGGCAGTCTCTAAACATATAATGGGTATCCACCCTCAAAGCAAGTTCTCGGTGGTGGTGGATGCTGGGACTAGCTTAGACCTTGTCGGCTGGACTGACGACTAAAGGCAACCCGTGTAGGAGGTGCACTAGAAAGTGGTTGTGCAAAGTGTGCAACCTAAGACCTGGAGATAACTGGAGCACCACTAGAAAGTGGTTATGCAAAGTGTGCAAAGTGTACCTCGAGGCCTTTTGGCCTCCTTGTCCTCTCTCTCATGGCCTCGCATACCCTCCAACCTCCGTGCCATCTCTAAAACCTGCTAATATGGGGTATTTGTCTCCAACTCTCGAGCCATGCTGAACCTAATACCATAGTTGAGCCCCTCGATGAATCAGCGGACTCGCCTCCTAACTGTAGAAACCAAAGTAGGTGCATGTTTGAATAAATCACTGAACCTAACAACATACTTTGACACTGACATTGTACCCTGGTGCAGCTGCTAAAATTCAGCGCACCATGCATCCCGAAGGGTTTGGGGAACAAAGTTTCTCAAGAACATCTTTGAAAACTGAGTCCATGTAAGTGAAGCTACATCGGCTGGGCTACCCTCCTCGTAAACCAGCCACCACTGATATGCTGCTCCTGGCAGTTGGAATATAGTGAAAGCAACTCTGCTTGCCTAAGTTGCTCCTCCTCATATGCCACTTCCCTAACCTCGAGCTGAACCCGAACAATAGGCTACGCTGGCATAACCTCTAGGACCTGATCGATATGGACCCTCTGCTCTAGAGTACAGGCCGCGTGAATCTGATCTCCTCCCTCAGCCTGAGATGTGGTTGATGCAAGCGAAATCAACCCCGCCTGAGCTAAAGTACCAAACATGTCAAGAACTGTACGAGGATCTCCTGAAGTGTAGGGGTAGCAACAGGCGCCTCAGGTGCTTATCCCCTAATTGGATCTATTGGTGGCTCTTTGGTTGCAGCTTGGGTAGGTGCTCTAGATGCACCATGTGCCCCTCATCGGCCACTGCCCCAGCCTCTTGCGGCTCTAGTAGGAGGCGTGGGTGTCTGATCATTGGATCCAGCGATATGTATCCTTACCATCCGTGAGAGAATAGAAACTCAAAGATTTAGTTTTCGAAGTCAACTAATTCGCACGACAAGGAATCAAAGAAGTGAAATTTTCCTAACAGTTCTGTATCGTCTCGAAGATAAGTACAAACGTCTTTGTATCGATCCGCAAGACTCTATTAAACCTACTTATGACTCATAACACCTATGAACCTATAACTCTGATACCAACATGTCACAACCCCAATTTCCCATTGTAGGATGTCATGATGGCACCTAGTCTCTACGACTAGGTAAGCCTAACATGCATAGAGAAATAGCGGAAATACTGCTAAAAACTTCAAATTTAAACCTTCGCACTATTATAATAAAGTCAACAGTACGATAGCCAATACTTTCCCCAAACCTGGTGGAACGGAGTCATAAGCGCTACAAGAAAGTACTAATATTCTCGAAATACAATACTATTTGAAACAAGAAATAAATAGTAGAATGTCTAAAAAAGATGGTGACTCCGAGTCCTCCAGACGTCGAGCAGGTATACCTTAGAGTCTCCAAAAGAAGCTACTCAATCAACCTCTAGCGTCCGGCACGGATACGTACCTGGATCTGCACAAAAAGATGTGCAGAAGCATATTATGCGTACACCACAACAATACCTTATAAGTATCAAGCCTAACCTCGGTAAAGCAGTGATCAGGCCAGGTCAACACACCTATAGGACATAATAAAAAGAATGAAAACATAATAACGAGAACTCATGAAAAGCGGAGAAATAACCGATACGAAACAAGTTAATAACATAGACTACTGTCGGAATTGTAAGCATAAAGATAACATAAAGGAAGCAATTGAAGAGAACCACCAAAGTCAAATACGGATCGAACTGATAAGACAAGGATGAAAAAAAGCAACAAGGAGTGTTTCACTGATAACACTTTACAATATGAGATAAATAACAAGAATCACAATAGAGGTACCGCCTCGTATACAACAATAATCACAACCGAGGTACCACCTCATATTCACATTTCTCAATTCTAATCACAATTTTTCCTTATACCGCCGCGTGATCCTTACATTTAAATAGTTTTGAAAAATACTTTTTCCCGAAATAGCTACACGCACTTTAATCCTCCTTATGAAGTTGTGTGACTTTAAGTAATTCCCTTACAAGAAACACACACAAAAGTTCCACCTTATGTTGCCACATGCACATTAACCCCTATCCTTATACTGCCGCATGCTCATCAATTTCAAATCACAATAACAACTTGCACCACAAGTGCCTATGTGTCACAACCCGCTAATAATCAGCAATATCAATGTTTCCACAATAAAATCCCATGACTCAACCCTAATGTGTACACGATTATCAACAATAACAATGAATGTAAATTTCTCAATAATTAACAACTTCGCCTCAATGTGAAAACGGATTTCACAACTTCAACACCAATAACTCAATAATGAGAGAGATAATGTGTAACCACGACATTAAATAAGAATAACTCACAATGGAAGAGATAACATGTTTTGATGATTTCAAATAAGGATAGTCAACGATGAAAGAGATAATATGTAACAATGATGTCAAATGATGATATATATACAATGGAAGAGACAACATGTAACAATAACTTCAAATAAGGATGAGTGAACAATGGAAGAGGTAACATGTAACAATGACTTCAAATAATGATAAATCAACAATGGAAGAGATAACATGTAACAATGAAAGAGACAACAACTTCAACTAAAGCATAAGAGCAAAATATCAAGTAAGATGTAGAACAAGTTTTAACCGAGTCATTTAAGGCATGTAAGGATAGTCTAACACAAGTAAGAGTGGATTGACTGGAGAATTTAGAACATGCTATGACAATTCAATTAAAGCATGGAAAGAGTCTAAGTAGCCTAAACCAGTCAAATACCACACATAACTCGTGTAGCCACTCATCACCTTGCATACACGACTTTCACATAGCACAAATGACACAATCAATACCAAATCCTAAGGGGTAGTTCCCTCACAAAAAGTTAGGCAAGATACTTACCTCAACTAGGCCAACTCAACCCTCAAAAATATCTTTTCCCCTAAATTTTGCATCTACACGGCTCAAATCTAACCAAAACTGACCAAATATCATCAAACAATGCAAGGAAATCAATGACAATAGATAAAGCTATGATCATTACACTTTTTCCAAAAAGTTAACAAAAGTCAACTGAGGGCTCGCCCGGTCAAAATCCGGGTCCAAGGGTATATTCCGATTACCCATAACTCCACTAGTTCATATATGTGGTTAGTTTAAAAATTTGAGTCCAAATCATTCCTCAAAAATCAAATTCTTATTTTACAAAAACTTGACAAAGTTTCACAAATTTTCACTTTGATTCACATGATTTTGATGTTAAATCTAGGATATATTGATAGAATATAGTTGGAAATTAGTTAGAATCACTTACCCGATGTTTGTGGATGAAATCCCCTCTCCAAATCGCCTCCTACCGAGTCTAGAGTTCCAAAATGAGAGAATATGAGATGAAATCCCGATTCCTACCCCTTTTGAGCATCAGCCGATACTGCAATTGCAACATGGGTTTGCAATTGCAAACCCTCGCAATTGCTAAGAATACATCACAAATGCGGCAGCTGGACAACCAAAGAGGAGGTCGCAAATACGACATTGGCTTGCATTTGCGAAGCCTGTCCGCATCGCAAATGCGTCTGCTTTGTTGCAAATGCGAACTACCCCTCTACCTGAGCTACTTCTCAATTGCAAGCCAGGTAACACAATTGTGATACCTGAGGTCCCTCTGCTAAGCTCGCAATTCCGAACCTGGTGTTCGCAAATGCGACACCAGAGGCATTAGCACACCAGATCCTGTTTTTAAGTCCAAAACATTCTAAAACATGTTTGAAACTCATTCAAGCCTTCGAGGCTCCTAACCAAACATCCACACAAGTATAAAAACAACATACGAACTCACTCACACGATCAAAACACAGAAATAACATTTAGAACTACGAATCGAACACTAAAACGCATAAATTTCAATGTAAAGTTCAAGAAATACTAGAATTGCAACTAAGTGTCCGTATCCTATCAATTTAACTCTAACTGACACCAACTTTTGCACACAAGTTCTAAATAGAATAACAGACCTACTCCAAGTTCCAAAATAAAATTTCGAGATCGATATCTAAAAGTCAACCTATGATCAAACTTTTCAACTTTAATGGCAAAACAACACAAATCAACCTACAGACTTCCGAATTTAATTCCAGGCACAGGTCCAAGTTAAAAATCACGGTACGAAGCTATCAGAGCCATCAAAATATTGTTCCGTTGTCGTTTTCAAAAAAGTCAATGATTGGCCAACATTTCTAACTTAAGCTTCTAAGTCAAGAATCAAAGGGTCCAAATCAACCCGAAACAGCCGGTCAACCCGGTAGTCATAAAACCATAAACACACATGTGTGAAGCATTAAATAGAGAAACAGGGCATAATTACCCAAAACAGTCGATCAGGTCGTTACAAGCATGAAGGGGGATGCCGAACCATTTGATGAATTTATTATTTGACTTGATTTCCAGATTGTGAATTTACTTGGCTGCTGATATTTGGGTATAAATATATATTTTTTGTGCATTGCTTAAATGTGTGACGTTTTAGCTTAATTGTGTCATTTTTATGTGTAGGATCGTTGTAGGATGGAAATTCGTAAAGGCTGCACACAAGGATGTCGAAGATACAAAAAAATAAAGCATGAAATGACAAAAATTGGACAAGTTCCAAAACCAGGCACAAGGCCAGCAACGCCTGGTCATGAGCGCGATCTATCAGGCGACATAGTGGGCGACGCCTACTCAAGGCATGCTGCACACATGCCTCGCGAGCTCTAAAGCCTGTTCCTTTCCCAGTACATGCATTAAACGTTTCCTACTTGGATTTGGGCTTGGGGACTCCAACCCTAACCTGTAAGTACCCCCAAACATGACTATTGAGGGGTTGGTCAATTTTGGAGGTGGAAAAGGCAAAGAAACACAAACAGAGCACGAAATCCATCGATTCTTCCATCTTTCATCTAGCATTCATAGCTTTTATGTTTAAAATAATATTTTGATTATTGTTATGAATATGAGTGGCTATGGACCTCACTATTCTAGAGTTCTAGGTTGTTATTGATTATTGTAGTTTGATGGTTGATTGTTTTGCTTTAATTATTGTATTAATTTGTTTATTCAATCTTGCACTTAATTATACTATTGCATAGCTAACAATAGAACAATATCGAAGAATTTATAGTTGAACTCGAAAGTGGGAACTATAGATTGCATATAAGATTGAATAGAGTAAGTTCTTGAAACAGAGAATTGATTCCTGATTAGGATAGATATATTCTGGTTGCCTTACTTGGTTATTTTTGTAGGAAATACACATGCGTTCTTGTTATTTCTGATTCTATAGACATATAGTCTTAGGCTGGCTTGGATAGGCAAGCGAAGCGTCGAAAGAACTTTGCTAGCATAATAAACCCTGTTAATCAACAAATTAGATAAATCAAGTGATTATAAAAACCAGAAGAACGCAATAGGAGAGACATTAATCCCATAACCTCGGAATATTCACATCTCATAGAATTCTTTGTAAGTGTTTGCTTGTTTGCTTTGCGCCCTTGAATTGTTAGCTTGATTAGAAATTTTGTAGTAATTTTTAGTCATAAAAATCACAATCATCTTCTTCAAAACCACTTGAGCAATAAATATATATATATATATATAGTTTAGATTGGACGATAGTTGATCATAAATTTTCCTGGGAACAATACTTTCTCATCACTTTATTGCTTGTCGACCGCGTATTCTAGCATGTGTATTTGGGCCCAACAAGTTTTTGGCGCCATTGTTGGGGTTTAGAAATTAGCTACTTGTCTGAAATAATCTTTTATTTTTTTTTGTTCGAGTTTTTATTTGTTTTACTATTTCTGATGCAACAGGTGGTCACTTTGAATGCTAAGAAGAAGTAACAGTTTGAACAATCATTCTCCTCCTAATCCTGAACCCGAAAGACTCCTCCATAGTTTAAGGAGGGAGGCGGATGCAAGAGCAAAAATTGCAGAGTAGGGCATTGTAGTCTCGCGATCATGACTCAGGCTATCGTGAAGCCTGACATAGCTGGCAATTCGAGCACATGGTGCAACTGATTCAATCCACAAGGCTATTTGTGGGTTTATCGAGTGAAGATCCCCAAAGGCATATACAGAAATTTTTGGAGATTACGGATACATACAACTATCTTAACATCTTAAAGGACTATGTTAGATTGACTTTGTTTCCCTTTTCACTGTTGGGGAAAGCAAAGGAGTGGTTGAACAAAGAGCGAACAAACTTAATCCGTACATGGGATGATCTAGCATGGAATTCCTCATCAAATTCATTTCCACAAAGAAAACAAAGTCACTGAGAAGCCAAATTTTGGGGGTTTTTATAAAAAGATGGCGAGATTCTACGTGAAGTCTAGGAGAGATATAAAAATCTACTCAGAGATTGCCCGCATCACTATCAAACTGATGAATATTTAGGTCATACTTTTTTGGATGGTTGGACAAGACCTCTAAATTGAATCTAAACTCAGCTTGGAAGTAGACGCATGCAAAAGCCATATAGTGAAATTCAGACCCTACTAAATAACTTCACTGCAAATGATCACAACGGGCAAAGATAATATGAACCAAAAAGAAAGTAGCAGGTACATTCAAGCTAGATGAGATGTCATCTATGAGAGCAAAAATTGCTAAACTGACCAACCAAGTGGCTAAGATGGCAATGGGTCAAGGACATCAAATGCAGCAGCTTCATAGGATGGCCATATGTGGGGAAATTTGTAGAAAAGGTCACACGAGTGACCAATGTCCAATAAATTCAGAATCTATTTATTATGTGGGCCAGCAAAGTAGAGGTCCAATGAACCAAAATGCACAATATAGGAACACTTACAATCCCAACTGGAGGAATCACCCAAATTTCTCATAGGGTGGAAATCAAAATCAAAACCAATACAGTTCTCAAGGAAACTAAAACCAATCAAGACACACCACAGCAAGCCAAAGGGAGCATAAATGACTTCTTGAAAAAGTTATTACTTGACAACCAGCAGCTTAGAACCGATAATCAACAACTTCGTCTTGACAATCAGCAACTCCGGACAGAGTTTAGGAATTTGAAAAGGCAAGTTGGGCAAGTCGCCTCCACTCAGAAATGTTAGACCTAATGGAGCACTCCCAAGGGATACTAAGAAGAATCCCATTGAACAAGTGCAAGAAATTAATCTAAGAAGTAGGAGAGCATTGGAGGATATGCCACCTAAAACGTATGTGCCTAAAGAACTTTTTGAGAAATTGGTACCTCGGCCGGAGGTGGAAGATAAAAATAAAGACGATGAACACAAGAAAGAGATAGAGTTAAGGCCACCACCGCCTTTTCCTCAAAGGTTGCAAAAATTGAATGATAATTCCAAATACAAAAAGGTTTTAGATATTTTGAGCCAGGTGCGTGTGAATCTACCTTTGGTGGAATTGCTGCAAGAAGTGCCTAAATATGCTAAGTACTTGAGAAAAATTGTGGCTAGTAAAAGAAGGTTGATAGAGTTCAAAAAAAGGTGGCACTTATTGAGGAGTCAGTGCTAGAGTAGATTAAGCTCCCGCCTAAGTTGAAGGATCTATGTTGTTTCACAATTCCCTTGGCGATTGGAAAACACGAGGTTGGTTGAGCCTTGTGCGATCTAGGAGTGAGTATTAATTTGATGCCACTGTCAATGTTCAAACAGCTCGAATTAGGAGCCCCCAGGCCTACTACTATAACTTTATAGCTAGTGGATCGGTCATTAGTAGTGCCTGAAGGAATTATTGAAGATGTGCTGGTACGAGTAGGGAAGTTCATCTTTTCTGCAGATTTCATTACTCTTGACTACATGGCTGATGAGGAGGTTTCAATTATTTTGAGGCGACCATTCTTGGCCACTGGATGGGCACTTATTGAAGTTAAGGAGGGCATGCTAAATATGAGAGTGCATGATAAAGAAGTCACATTTAATGTGTACAAGGCGCTTAACCTTCCTAAGCATTATGAGGATTTGTGCATGATCTCTGTGGTAGAATCGAAGTTGATAGAGCAAGGTGTTTATATGGAGCCCAGAAGCATGGAAAAGAAAATTGAATTAGAAGAAGTGGTGTTGTGAGCTGAATGTGTAAAGGTAAAAGAGAAAAGGGTTAGAGAGGAAAGAGAAGATCCTCCTAGAGCGTGCAAGAATGTGAAAGTCCATGGAAAGACGAGGAAGCAAAAACGCCCAGCTTGAGCAAGTGGTTCATGTCGTGTCGCGACGTTAAATCGGGTGCTTCGTGGGAGGCAATCCATGGTGATGTTGTAAACGTCAAGCCATGACGTTAACTACGGCGCTTTTTGGGAGGCAACCCAATTCGTAGTTTAGTTTAGCTTAATTAGATTTTTCTTTTTGTTTTCTGGTGCTAACATGTTTTTAATTGAATTTTGGTGTTTGAATAGGTACGAGAGCAAGTGAAAGTTCAAAAAAATTTATGAAGGAGTCCAAAGCACGAGGACCTCGTGCAAGAGCTGGCGCCGCGAGCCCAATCGCGTGCATTACTTCGCACCTCATTTCGCGTTGCAAAGTCCCTCATGTGCTTCTTCTCGTGCCTCATCAGGCGCCGCCCAGTCTCCAGCGTTTCCTACCCCTCGCAGCGCCCTGGTAAGTATTCTCTTCTCTCTTGTTTTGTTCTTATTTCACCCACTCTTACACAAGCTTAAACACCCCTGTGAAACATCTAGGAAAGGTATTGATTATTGATTACATAAGCATTTACAATCAAGCCCAGTCCGATTTGGAAGGGTAAGGCAATCTCTCACCCACAGAAGAGCTTACACAACTAGTGCACGCCACGTATTTGTCATATTGCCTCAACCAAACAAGAGCTTACACAACTAGTGCCCGCCACGTATTTGTCAAAATGTCTTAAACTCAATTTTTGTCTCGATTGGAGCCCGAGTCTTCGGGATTGACATAATTGTAGCTTGTGAGCTTAAATAGCGTGAAAGAAAGTGTGGTGAATTCATTGTGCTTAAATGTGAATGAGTTGATTGTATGATGCTAATGTGCTTAAATTGTGCAAGGTGAAGTCTGAGTAATCTTGATTCAGTTGAAGGACCGTGCATTAAGATCTTATGTGTGAGGTCATTACGAACACATGTTGAGATGATGTGGAAGATCACGATGAATGACCAGGGAGTTTTCTTACCACCCTTCTGGAATTTAATTGCTTTTATATGCAATGCAGGCATTGACACCTTAAGTGTGGGATGGAAAATTCTCTGTGGAATATACATTAATATGTTAATATCTCTTAGCTTTTTATGTTCATTTAGCTATTTGTTTTTTATTTGGCATTAATTAATGGGGGGAAAAGCAAAAATACAGAAAATCAAAAAATAAATTAGAAAATTTTGGACTCTTCCCAAAGATGGATCTCCTAGGCAGTTTTCTTGAGGGAGTGAAGTCTAACCAAAAATATAAAAAATTGAAAAATGGAAAAATCCAAAAACATGTCCTTTATCTTTCTTTAGGTGGTAATAATCCCATGTGGTTTTTCTTTGTGCCTCAGTTCTTTTCCATTAGATGTAGTTTGAATCGGGTAGTAGTTCTATATTTTTAATGTAGATTAGAACTTAGAAAATAAAAAGGAGGAAAGATTAGATTCCTAGGTGCCCTTGGCTTGTTTGATAGTACTATATTTAAGCTTTGGCATGTGTACTATCTTCCCTATGTGTTAGAATTGTCATGATGCCACGGTTGATTGGATAGCATGTCTTGTGATGCCTACGTATCATTTACTTCACTATTGTTCACTTTGTGCTTAATGCTTAATATGTCGTGGCTCTGTGAATAATTGTTTTGTTTGAGAGTCGAAATGGGAACGTCCTTACTGAGTCATGCGCCACGTGTGAATTGAGCTTTTTGTGTAGTCCATATTATTGTGCTTGTGTCTAGAACTTGCCCGGTATGTGAGTAGAAGCAAAATTTGTGGTGATGCACGGTTTGAAAAATGATTTTAGGCTCTCATTAATATTTTTGAACATAATATAAAAATTAACCTATAACCCTTTTGATCCTATAAACTTTTATTTGACACCCATATTACAAGCCTATACCCCTATTGTTCTTATTTGACATAATTTTTTATCCTTTTACCTCTTGAAGCACTTTAAATGTAAAATGAGCACCAAAAGAAATAAGGAGGAAATTTGGGTTGTTTCTGAGTGGAACCAATAAAAGGAAGAAAGGTGCACTTGCATTATTAATACTACACCGCTAGCAGAAATTATAGTAGAGGAAAAAGTTATTATTGATACAAAAAAAAAAAGAGAAAGAAAAGTCTGAGGAAAAAAAGGGGTATAGATAAATAAATAAACATCTTGTTCTTGCTAGTGGGGATACAGATTGAAGTTGTTCTTAAAGAAAGATGGGAATATCTTTAGGGTGATATTGTTTGTGAAGTTGAAGTGGATTGAAGAATTTGCGCTTACGTTATCTGATGATGTGTTAAAGTGCTTAGGAGGGTGGACCACTATTCCTAAATATATTCTACCTATCACTTAGCACACATTATAACCATGAAAAAGTCCTAATTGATTCGAATGTGTGGATTCAACTTACTCTCTTGCTCCTGTTGTGAGGTAACATGGTTTCACGAGGGATAGGTAACGTTATTAGACTCCGCTGTGATGTGTGTTCAACCCATGAGTGCATTCTGATATTGAGTCAGTTTTTGAGGCTAGGATTGTTATGAGCATGTTTTCTTCGTAGTGAATTTTTTTTTGACGAATGGCATAAAAAGGGGGAAGTATATGTGATTGCATATGCTCTATCTTAATTGTTGCTGTCAACCATGGTCATTGGTGTAGTGTGCTCCAATTGTGTAAATGTGAAGTGCTAAAGAATAGTGTATTCTGTTAGTTGACTCGAGGACAAGCAACATTTAAGTGTGGGGTAGTGATGTTTGGCTATAAATGTATATTTTTAGTGCATTGCTTACCTTACATTTTAGTATTTTAATGATTAACTATGCGACTTTTGAGCATAATTGTGCCATTTATATGTGTAGGATCATTGTAGGATGGGAATCCGTAAAGGTTGAACACAAGGAGGTCAAAGATACACAAAAAGATCATGAAAAGGAAAAAAAATCGAACAACAGAGTGGGCGACGCCCTGGTCCCGGGCACGATCTATCAGGCAACAGACTGGGCGATGCCTCCTCCAGGGTACGCTGCACACCAGACCTCGCAAGCTCTGAGGCCTAGTCCTTTCCCAGTCTGTGCATTAAATGTTTTCTACTTATTGGGCTTGGGGACTCCGACCCCAACCTATAAATAGCCCTAAGCGTGACTATTGAGGGGTTGGTAAATTTTGGAGGAGGAAAAGGCAAAGAACCACAAACGGAGCACATAATTCATCTATTCTTCTATTTTTCATATAGTATTCATAAATTTTATGTTTAAAAATAATATTTTGATTATTTTCATGAAAATGAGTGGCTAAGAACCTCATTATTCTGGGGTTATGGCTCGTTATTGACTATTATAGTTTAACGGCCAATTGTTTTGCTTGAATTATCATATTAATTTGTTTATTCAATCTTGCACTTAATTATACTATTGTGCAGCTAACAATAGAGTAATATCCATGAATTTATAGTTTAAATTGATAGTGGGAACTATAGATTGCTTATAAGATTGGATATAGTAAGTTCTTGAATCAGGGCATTAGAGAATAGATGCGCGATTGGGATAGACAAATTTTAGTTGTCTTGCTTGGTTATTTTCGCAAGAAATACACATGCTTTCTTGTTAATTCTGATTCAAAGACATATTGTCTAAGGTTGGCTTGGATAGGCGAGCGATGCGTTGAAAGAACTTCACGAGTATAATAAATTCTGTTAATCAACATATTGTATAAATCAAGTGATTAAATCAACCGGAAGAACGCAATAGGAGAGACATTAATCCAATAAACCCGGAATATTCCCATCTCATTGAATTCTTTCTAAGTGTTTTCTATGCGCCCTTGTATTTTTAGCCTATTTAGTAATTCTGTAGTAATTTTAAGTCATATAAATCACAATCATTTTCTTCATAACCACCTGATCAATAAATTTATAAATAGTTTAGAAAGGAAGACAGTTGATCATAAATCCTCGTGGAAACGATGCTTTCTCATCACTTTATTACTTGTCGACAGCGTGTGCTTGCGTGTGTGTTTGGACCCAACAGCTGCATCATCATTTATTTCGGAAAGAAGCTACTTGGTGATTTTGTACCTGTAACGACCCGACCGGTCGTTTTGCTTTCTAGATCCCCGTTTACATAAACAAGTCTCCACGTATGTGCTTTTGCTATTTTTTGACTTTCGGGTTGAAATAGGAGCACTAAGTTCCTTATAATTGACTTTAAAGGGTTAAGTTTGACTTGGGAGAGCCGCATCTGCAATGCTTTTTCAGCAGATGCAGAGCCGCAAAAGCGGCCGATTCTCCGCATAAGCGGAAATCGCTGGAGGCAGAATTGTCCATTTTATACGGAACTTAGGCCATTTAGGCTCATTTATTTTACTTCTTGGGTGATTTTCTGAGCTTCTTATAGAGAGGTTTTCACTAGCTATTGAAGGTAAGTAATTTCTATCCAATGTAAGTTAAATACATAGGTTATGGATAGATTTTAACATGAAAAATTATAAAAAGTATGGGTTTAGTTGAAAAACCTAGGTTTTTATAAAAATAGGATTTAACCACGAAAATGATTATGAAATTGGGTGAAAATGATATATTGATTTCATGAGGTTATGGGTAACAATTATCTTCGAAAATTTTCGGGATCCGGGTAGGTGGGCCCGAGGTGAATTTTACGAATCTTCCGATTTGGGTTGGGTAATTACTCTAATAGTTAAATTATGAACTTTTGAACACGTATTGACTAATTTATATAACATTTGACTAGTTTCGGATTGTTTGAAACCGAGTTGTGGATTTAAAGCATATTTGTGGATCGGAAGTGAGCTTGAGAACGAGGTAAGCCTCTTGCCTAACCTTGTAAGAGGGAACTCATCCCCTTAGGTGTATTCTTATTACGAATTACTTGTGTGGGGAGCTGCATATGCACTAGGTGACGAGAGTCTGTGCGTAGCTACATTCCATGAAATGTCCGGGTAGTCTTAGATTTACATCATGCCTTAATTGTACTATTATATTTATTATGCATATTAATTGTCTTAAATAAGGCTGATATTAGGGATTATTAGGTTGAAACTCTCCAATTTAAATTTCTTATTTTTGGAAGAATTGACGAATATATAATAACTCTGAGAAATTCATGTCCACTCGCGTCGCAAGTACTTCCGCGAGCGAGGTAAACTTCACTACTCTCATGGGAGCAGGTCGTTCACCTCGACATATTAATAGATGCATCTATGGTTCATGCGGTTCGACCCTCGACAGTGCATACGGTATATTTTTGGATCGGGTCGTACGACCTCGACATAAATTGTGAGTGATAATACTTGGAACCTTATTACACTTGATATTATTTCATGGCTTGTGAGGTTATAATTTACTTAATGACGGAAATTGAATTGGGATTAGTAGGTGTTGGCAAGAGAAATTCTTGGAATTTATCATCAGTTAAGGATCCATTCATTCACTGCTTGTTATGGTGTTGTTGTTATTATAATAATAATAATACTAATAATAATAATAATAATAATAATTATTATTATTATTATTAATTATTATTATTATTATTATTATTATTATTATTGTTGTTGTTGTTGTTGTTGTTGTTGTTGTTGTTGTTGTTTCCATGTTCTATACCTGTTTATAATTCCTGTATTTTAATATTGGCCCCTAGTAAGTGCCAGAGTCGACTCCTCGTCACTACTTCTTCGAGGTTAGACTGGATACTTACTAGGTACATGTTGTTTACGTACTCACGCTATATTTCTGCACTAACTGTGCAGGATGTGAGGCAAGTGCATCTGGTACCCATCCCAAGGCGCACCCCTGATTCTTCGAGACTTAGTGGTGAGCTGCTTCCGAGTCTTTTTCTGCAGCACCTGAAGTCTCTCTTTTGCTTTTACTTTCTATCTAATCTAGCTCAAACAGTAGTTAGTATTTTGTATATTCTACTAGTAGCTCATACACTTGTGACACCAGGTCTTGGAATTATGCTAGTAGATATTTGATGATTTTTGAGTATTTATTTCACCACACTTGTCCTTATAATTGCTCGCACTTTATTTTTATTAAAGTTCTCACCTCTCACTTATTTAATAATTAAAAATCAACCATTTCTAATATGTTAAAAAGAATAAATACATGGATCGCTCACCGTGGGCTTGCCTAGCGCGCGACGTTGAGCACCATAACGACCTATAGGAGAAATTGGGTCATGACAGTACCTATTGTTCTGATCTTGCTCCCTTTTTACATGTTCCATCCTCGTTATTTTTTTAAATGTTTTACTTGTTATTTCTTTTGCTTTATGTTTATATCTGCATAGGATTTTAGTAGGTGTCTTGTCATAGCCTCGTCACTATTTCTTCGAGGTTAGGCTCGACACATATGGAGTATATTGGGTTGTTTTTACTCGTACTACTCTTCTGCACTTCTTGTGCAGATCATGGTGTTGGTCCCACCGGTGTCTAGCGTAGTTTCTGCTCGGATCATATCTATATCTGGAGACTTGAGGTAGACCTGCACGACAATCGCAGTACCTGAAGTCCCCTTCCTTATCTAGCTTTACTGTTTATTTTGTATCGAACAGTTGTATTTTTATTCATATATTGGTTGTAGCTCTTTTACTACGCTCATGTACTTGTGACACCAGATTCTGTGATTTGACTAGTCAGCTTTTGGAGTTATTATATCTATTGTGAAATTTTATAGCTTTAATTCTTATTATATTGCTTTCAAATTGTTTAATAAATGATTAGTTGTGTACTAATGTTGGATTTCCTAGCTAGTGGACGTTAGATATCATCATAGCCCGCGGTAGGGATTACGGGTCGTGACAAGTTTGTATCAGAGCACAAGGTTTCCTAGATCTCAAGACTCATGAGCAAGCTTAGTAGAGTCTGTACTGGTCTGTTAGAGGCTATAAGGCTTTAGGAAAAATTTCACTTCTTTCTAAGTCTGTTGTACGACTTTATTCTATCGCTGAAATTTGAATCATTCTATTCTTGCTTTCTCATAGATGGTGAAGACACGCACAACATCCACAACGGGTCAGGAGCCGGAGCCCCAAGTTGCTTCCAATACCAAAGGTAGAGGCCTGGGCCGGGGCCAAGGTAGAGTTCAGCCTAGAGCACGTGCAGCATCACCTATCACAAAGCCTCAGATTGAGCAGGAGGAGGAGGAGGTCCCTGTTCAGACCGTGCCAGTTGGAACAGCTCAGGTCCTGAAGAGGTTTATTGCTACCCCGGTACATCAGGACGCTCTAGTCCGCTTAGTGGGCCTTATGGAGAGCGTGGCCCAGATCGGTGCATTTCCTGAAGCACCAGCTGTCTCTTAGGCTGGGGGAGGAGCCCAAATCCTGCTACTCACACACCAGAGCAGATGGTTCACGAATATCATACTCCTATGGTTCCAACAGTTGGAGTAGTTCAGCGTGTCATTGCTACACAACCAAGGGAGGGACCTGCCATATCTTCTAAGAGGTTGAAGACGTTGGATAAGTTCACCAGCTTATTTCCTATTCCATTTGGTGGTACACCTTTTGAGGACCCACATTATTTCATAGATCGTTGCCACGAGGTACTGTGCAACATGGGTATAAGGGAGTCCAATGTAGTCGACTTTGTGGTATTTCAGATGCATGGCTCCGCCATGAGATAGTGGCAGGAGTATGTTTAGGGGTGACACCCCCACTCACTTGGGATCAGTTCTCATAGCTATTCATGGAGAAGTTCATCCCTTTTACCCTGAGAGGACTACCGCAACTAGTTTGAGCGCCTCTAGCAGGGTAGCATGACTATTACCCAATACGAGACCAGATTTGTAGATCTATCACGCCATGTAGGTATTTTGATCCCTACCGAGAAGGAGAGGGTGCAGATATTTATTGGTTGCCATACTTATGGTATCAGACTCCATATGGCCAAGAGACTACGGATGATATTTCTTTTAATTAGGTTGTAGAGATCGCCAGGCAGATCAAGAGGATTTGTGGTCAGGGTAGAGAGGCAGCATATGAGAAGAGGCCTCGTCATTTTGATAGTTTCAGTTGTGCCTCGTCTAGAGGCAGGGGTTCATTTGGTAGAGGACATCCCAGCAGGCTAGTTCAGTCAGCTCTTTAGGTATCACACGGTGCTTCGGGTAGTCGTAGTGTTTATGGGTCTTATCGTGAGCAGCTAGCCTATAGTGCACCTTCAGCTCTGGTGAGTGCACCTCTGATTCAAAGTTATCAAGGTAGTTATTTAGGTCGACAGGGTCAGTTCCAGGGCCAGCAGTCACAGCAGCCGAGGACCTGTTAAACTGGTGGAGATCCGAGGCACGTTGCAAGGTTTTGCCCCAGGTCACAGAGCAGCAAGCCACATAAGAGTACTCGTTCCATGATTCCGACACAGGGTGCTCCATCGCCAGCTGAGCTAGCTAAAGCCAGGGGGTCAGGCAGCCAGATGTGGTGGTCAGGCCATTAGAGGTTGAGTCTAGATAGGGAATGTCCGTCCGAGCGGTGGAGGTCAAAGTGGTGGGGCTCAGCCCCATTTTTATGCATTTTCAGCTAGACCCGAGGCAGAGTCATCTGATGCGATCATCACAAGTATTGTTCTAGTTTGTCATAGAGATACATCAGTTTTATTTGATCTAGGCTCTACTTATTCTAAACGTGTCATCCTATTTTGCTTCATATTTTGATGTTTCTCGTGGATCTTTGAGTGCTCGTGTTTTTGTGTCTACGCCTATGAGAGATTTTATTGTGGTAGACCATGTCTATCGTTAATAAGACTAGGATAGATCTTCTTTTACTCAGCATGGTGAACTTTGATGTTATCTTGGGCATGGACTGCTTTTCACCATATCATGCTATCTTGGATTGTCAAGCCAAGACTGTGACATTAGCTATGTCAGGGTTGCCTCGATTGGAGTGGAGAGGGACTCCTAATCATTCCACTAGTAGGGTCGTTTCACATGTGAAGGCTCGGCACATAGTCGAGGAGAAATGTCTAGCATATTTGGCCTATATCTGTGATACTAGTGTAGAGGTTCCTTGCATGGATTGGTACCAGTTGTCCACGAGTTTCTAGAGGTCTTTCCTTACATATTTGTCGAGGATGCCACTGGATAGAGATATCGACTTCTGCATTGACTTGGCTCTGGGCACTCAACACAGGGTAAGGAAATGGGAGACGGGACAAGATTGGAGATGGGAAAGGAAATGGGTAAAATTATTCTTATCGGCTAGGGTTTTTAAAGGTGAGAAGAATAGAGAAGGGAGAAAAGTGAGTCGGCTGAGAGTAGAGAATAATTTAGGGTTTGAGGTCTGGGAATATAAAGAAAGAGGAAGTAAGGTTCTGAGCCATTAATCGCTTGAGATCAACGGCTATGATTAAACAAATAAGACTAGCTCAAAAATGGATCAAACGGTCGTGTTGTGGGGTTGGATCGCTTGTTTTGGGCCTAGAGAAGGTTAGGCTAGGTTGTTTGGGTCAATTGTGTCTGAAGTTTAGCTTTAATTGGGCTAACTTTAAAAAATACATGTAATTTATAAAAATATTAAATAAATATGTAAAACGTTATTTTGTAAAATTAAAGACTAATATAGTAAATTAAGATTATAAAAATAAGAAAATTTTATTTTTGACAAAAAATATATAATAAATATAATTAATTATGGAGAATATAGGCTATTATTATAAATAAGGCATAAATAATAAAAAATATAATATAATTATAGTAAAGTGCTATAACAATACCATAAAATGCATATGGAATATTATAAGTATAAGTAAGATATTTTGATCAATTCGTCGAGCATAATTAATTTAATTAAATAAATTATTCTGCTATTGGTAAAGTATTAAATTAAGCTGACTAATTACCAAAATACTTATAAAAATATATAAATAAATTATTTATACAACAATTATTATGACAATAATGTAAACATGCAAAGAAATCATAATAGACGCTAAAATTATTATTTTGAACACGTAAGAGCAATGGTATTTAAAAATATTATAAAAAAATGAATGACCAATATAGGCTGAATAAAAATTATGAGGATAAAAATTGAGTATCAACACCTCTCGCCACTACTCTTTCAAGGCTAGACTTGGTACTTATTAAGTATTGTGATTTTGTACTCATACTACACTTCTGCATTTTTGTGCAGGTTCTGAGGCTGGTATTAACAGTACCCATTGAGTTGAGTAGGAGTATTTCGTTGAGACTTCGTGATGAGCTGCTTTACTTGATCTGATCTGCAGCACATAGAGTCACTCTTTCCTACTCATTTTTATTTATCTATGTTTTTTCTTTTCTAGACAGATATTGTATTCAGTTGACATTATATACTCTTGTTAGATGCTCGTGACTATGTTGTGATACCAGGTCTTGGTAGAGTTTGTGAAACAGTTGTGATTGTGTTTAGACCATGTGTGTGAGTAATGCATTTTTAATATTGAGTTGTGACTTATTTGCTCCTTGTTACATATATCATGAATCATTTAATGACTTAATAATCGAATTCTATTATTATTGTTGAGTATTAATTTGCTTAACAAGTGGGTTAAGCTTCATCATGATCATTGGTGGGAATTTAAATCGTGACACCATCATGACTCGCAAATAATTTAACAAGTTAGGTCTAATAAAGATAGTTCCAAGTCAAATCAATCCCTTAAGACTTGAACAGTTTAACAAAGTATGTTGAATGAGGATGTCACGAAGTCGAGCCAATCTGTCATTATTTTTTATCAAAGTTAAATAAGATATTGACTTTTGTATCTTTCGTTCTATTGGTAATAAATTAGATTATTAATTTCTTCTGCTATCAATTTGTTTAGGTGCCTCTATTGACAAAAAATGTTCATTATATTGGGCTACGAGCATGCCTGTAGGGACAAATCTTTTCTAATGAAAGCTCCCCCAGAATATATCTTTTAATAGCATTACTTGTTTCCAAAGAAGATATCCAAGTTGTTTTAGATGTTGATGGGAGAGGAGACACCATTGAGGTTCCAATTGCTTCAAAACATAGAATATTGGCCGGAGTGATACTTCGAAAAATCAAAACACTTTTGTTGTGTTGCTCTTCTTCTATCTATTCATTTATATTTTGTTGGCATTGTATTCTTGTCACGGCCCAAAATCCCATCAAAGACAATGATGGCACCTATTTGTTGCTAGGCAAGCCAACACCCAACAATAATAATAGTATCCAATTTTTATGTCATTAACTGATTATAAATAGTAAAGTGGAATAAGTATCAAATCAATATCATAAGTACATAATAAGTGAAAGGGTTTAAACATGACCACAATTGTCTAACAATACCCAAAACATATGTCCGAAAAGAAAATATATAGACAGAGATAAGTAAGTAGGAAAGGGGGACTCCATGCTCTGCAAACCGTATCAAGTAAAGAAGTTCAATACGAAGTCTCCAACTAAATACTCCTGCTCAGCTAAATGGGTACCGGTAATAACAGTCACAGAACCTGCACAAAAATATACAGCAGTATAGAATAAGTACAAAAATACGGTACTTCAAAAGTAAAAAGTATAGCCTCAATGAAGTAGTGACCAGGGATCGACGCTGACACTTACTAACAACTCAATAAGCATATGAAACATAATTAGAACATGAAATAGAGCATGATATCATCAATCATATCTAATAGTAGAAACAAAGTAAATCTAGAATTTAGACATGTTTTTCAGATAAAAAGATAGAATTCAATAATTGTCTCACAATTCTTTTCATAATCAAGATATGAGCCAATCAACATTCATATATATTTAAGAGTCGGTGTATGAGTCGAGGCTAGCAATGCATTCTCATGATCTAGTATCAAAACCTCACTGCATAAATCTCTATATCCGACACTAGTCAAGTGTCGCAACTAGCACCAATCTAGGTGAATGTACTCACAGGGATCAAAAGTAACATGGGTAATCATTTGGCTCCAAAGGGATGAATCTATAATCAAGCATTGTTGCGGCGTACAATCCGAAACACTAATAATAATACCATTGCAGAATGAAACCTGATCCACTTACATCGTTGTGGCGTGCAGCCCAATCCAACCACAAAATCATCAATAATTAATATCTGCTCACCATTTTCTTGGTGCTAAAACTCTTATCTTTTCACAATATCAAACTCATGCGAATGTGTATAAAATAATATAATAAGGAAGCACCAGACATAACAATAAAGATGCGGATAAAAGCCTATATGACTAAATGATGGCTATGAAAAATCATGCAATTTAATTTATCTCAACAATTCAATAAGCAATTGTAACGTTCAAAAGTCCTTTTCATAATATTTAATATGAATCAGTTAAGTCATGTAACCACCAAATCATGAATCAATAAGACAAGTATATGACTACGACTTAATAAGGAAGCTCAATATAGTAAAATAATCATTTATGCCTAATTCAACATGTCATAGCCTTAAGCATACTTCTAAGACATAATTATGAGTCATCATGTAGTTATAGAATCAATGAAACATGCATAATAAGTTTACATAGTCCAAACAAGTTATAATCATAGGCCGAATTCTACCATATATGGTCATAACCCAGCAACGCATATACGCTTGTAACCTCGCATATGTCTGGCTCCTAAATCGAGCAATAAGTAGAAAATAAACCATCTATGGGAAGAATTTCATCTTACAGGGATAGATAATAGACTTACATCCACTCAGTAAGCTTCAATCATTCAGCAACGACCTTTATTTTTAAATCCAACTCCAAATTACTCGAATCTATTCAAATACAACTCAATAATATCAAGCAAATCTATAGGAATCAATTTCAAATAGCAAAGCTACAATATTTAATCAAATTCCCAAAAGTAAACAAAAGTCAACACGGGTACACATGGTCATAACCTGAGTCAAGGGTAGATCCCGAATTCCATAATCCCACAAGTCTAAATATGTGAATAGATTCCAAAACTAATAATCGACCCTGAAATTTCAAAAATACACTCTCTTAAATTGTAGACAAAAGTCCTAAATTTTACTAAATTTCCTGATTAAAGTGTAGAAATCTACGGGAAAAAAGATACATAATCAAAATCAAGTTAAAATCACTAACCCTCAAAATAGTAGTGAAAGACCCTTCCAAAATCGCCTTTTTCCGAGCTCCTGAACTCAAAATGGATAAAACAAATTGTGATATTCCTCGGAATATGTAGTCTACCAGGTCCTTCGCATCTGCGCCCAAAATACTCGCATATGTGAGAACCGTTGTGCGGTTAACAACTTGCTTCTACGAGCTCCCAGTGCCTAACCATACCTCGCAGGTGCAAAGAGCTCATCTCAAAGGCGCACCCGCGTCTGCGCAACACGGCTGCATAAGCGACTGTCGCATCTGCACAGCAATATGGCAAGTGCCGACCTCCAAGGCCATCTCATTCCTCGCTTTTGCGACCCCAAACCTCGCAAATGCTACTCCACAGGTGCGATGCACTTGGCCGCAGGTGTGACTACACCAAAATTAGCCATGCGAAATGTAACGACTCGACCAGTTGCTTTGAGTGTTTTAGCCTTGATACTTTATTTATTGCCTCCTCTATGTTATATTGTGATTGTGTGACTTGCCGGGGTGTTTGGTTTTGGTTTTCGTTGAGTTCCGGAGTAAAATGGGATACATAGTCCCTAAGTTGGAGCTTTACGTTGAAAGAGTTGACCATAGTTTGACTTTGTGTGGACGACTTAGGAATAAAGTTTTGACGGTTCCAATAGTTATGTATGTAATTTTGGACATAGGAGTGTGTCTAAAGGTTGATTTGGAGGTCCGTAGGTCATTTCGGATAGAATTGGCGAAAGTTGGAAAGTTAAAGGTTTGAAAGGTTTGAAAGTTTGACCGGTAGTTGACTTTATTGATATTGGGGTCGGTATCCGATTTCGAAATTTGGAATAGGTCAGTAATGTCAATTATGACTTGTGTGTAAAATTGAAAATCAATCGGAGTTGTTTTGGTATGAATTGGCATTAGTTCTTGAATTCGAAAGTACATAAGTTTCTTAGCCTAGAATCGATATGTGATTCGTGATTCTAGTGTAGTTTGATGGGATTAATCACTTCGAGCGTGTTCGTATGATGTTTTAGGACTAGTTGGTAGTTTTGGTTGAGGTTCCGGGAGCCTCGGGTGTAATTCGAACCATACTCGGCGCTTTTTAGAACATTGAGGATTACTGATGTTCTGGTTTCTCTACAGGTCTGGTTCCTTCTACACATTCACAAAGGTGTTCCTGCGTTCGCTTAGAGTCTTTTGAGTACAGCATTTCACCCTCAGACGGACGGACAATCCGAGCGCACTATTTAAATATTGGAGGATATGCTCCGTATGTGCGTGACAGAGTTTGTGGGCTCTTGGGATCAATTCTTGCCGCTTGCGGAGTTCGCCTTCAACAGCTACCAGTCGAGCATTCAGATGGCTCCATATGAGGCCTTGTGTGGGAGGCGGAGTCGGTCTCCGGTGGGATGGTTTGAGCCGGGCGAGGCTAGGCTATTAAGTACAAACTTAGTTTAGGATGCCTTAGAAAAGGTTAAATTAATTCAGGATAGACTTCGTACAGCCCAATCTAGACAAAATAGTTATGCGGGTCGGAAGGTTCATGACGTAGCATTCATGGTTGGGGAGCGGGTCTTGCTCCGGGTTTCTTCCATGAAGGGTGTTATGAGGTTCGGGAAGAAGGGCAAGTTGAGCCCTAGGTATATCGGACCTTTCAAGATTCTTGAGAGGACTGGAGAGGTGGCCTATAAGCTTGCACTGCCACCTAGTCTAGCTGCAGTTCATTTAGTATTCCATGTTTCTATGCTTCGAAAGTACCACAATGATCCGTCTCATGTGTTGGATTTTAGCTCAGTGCAGTTGGACAAGGATTCATCTTATGGAGCCAGTGGGAATTTTGGAAAGGCAGGTGGAAAGTTGAGGTCGAAGAACATTGTTTCAGTGAAGGTTCAGTAGAGGGGTCATCTACTCAAGGAGGCGAGTTGGGAGACCGAACATGATACGCGTAGCCGTTATGCTCATTTTTTCACCACTTCAGGTATGTCTCCATATTCGTTTGATGAAGAACGTTTGTTTTAAGTGGAGGAGGATATAATGACTCGGTCAGTCGTTTTGAGTGTTTTAGCCTCGATCCCCTATTTATTGCCTCCTCTGTGCTATATGATGATTATGTGGCTTGCGGGGGTGTTTGGTTTTGTTTTTGGGTGAGTTCCGGAGTTAAATGGGACACATAGTCCCTAAGTCGGAGCTTTAAGTTGAAAGAGTTTACCGTAGTTTGACTTTGTGTAGACGACTCCAGAATGGAGTTTTAACGATTCCAATATCTCCGTATGGTGATTTTGGACTTAGGAGTGTGTTCGAAGGTTGATTTGGAGGTCCGTAGGTCGTTTCGGACAAAATTGGCGAAAGTTGGAAAGTTAAAGGCTTGGAAGGTTGAAAAGTTTGACCGGGAATTGACTTTATATATATCGTGGTCTAAATCCAATTCCGAAAGTTGGAATAGGTCTGTAATGTCAATTATGACTTGTGTGCGAAATTGGAAGTCAGTCGGAATTGTTTTAAATGAATCGGCATTAGTTTTTGAATTCGGAAGTTCATAAGTTTCTTAGGCTAGAATTGGTGTGTGATTCATGGTTCTAGTGTTGTTTGATGTAATTTGACATTTCGAGCTTGTTCGTATGATGCTTTAGGACTAGTTGGTAGTTTTGGTTGAGGTCCCGAGAGCCGCGAGTGTAATTTGGACCATGTTCGGCGCTTTTTAGAACATTGAGGATTGCTGAAGTTCTGGTTTCTCTACAGGTCTGGTTTCCTTCTATGAGTTCGCAAAGGTGTTCCTGCGTTCACCTAGGGACTTCTGAGTATAGCATTTCACCTGCAGACGGATGGACAGTACGAGCGCACTATTCAGATATTGGAGGACATGCTCCGTGCGTGTGTGATGGAGTTTGGGGATTTTTTGGATCAGTTCTTGCCGCTTGAGGAGTTCGCCTACAACTACAGCTTCTAGTCGAGCATTCAGATGGCTCCGTCTAAGGCCTTGTATGGGAGGCAGTGTCGGTCTCTGGTGGGTTGGTTTGAGCCGGGCAAGGCTTGGCTATTGGGTACAGACTTGGTTCAGGATGCCTTAAAAAAGGTTAAATTGATTCAGGATCGACTTCGTACAGCCCAATCTAGATAGAACAGTTATGCGGATCGGAAGGTACGCGATGTTGTATTCATGGTTGGGGAGCGGGTCTTGCTCCGGGTTTCTCCCATGAAGGGTGTTATGAGGTTCGGAAAGAAGGGCAAGTTGAGCCCTAGGTATATCGGACCTTTCGAGATTCTTGAGAGGATTGGAGAGGTGGCCTACAAGCTTGCACTGCCACCTAGTCTAGCTGTAGTTCATCAAGTATTCCATGTTTCTATGCTCCGAAAATACCACGGTGATCCATCTCATGTGTTGGATTTCAGCTCAGTCCAGTTGGACAAGGATACGTCTCATGAAGCCGGTGGCAATTTTGGACAGGGAGGTTCGAAAGTTGAGGTCGAAGAATATTGCTTCAGTGAAGGTTCAGTGGAGGGGTCAACCAGTCGAGGTGGCAGCTTGGGAGACCGAACATGATATGTATAGCCGTTATCCTCATCTTTTCACTGCTTCAGGTATGTCTTTGTACTCATTCGAGGACGAATGTTTGTTTTAAAAGGAGGAGGATATAACGACCTGGTCGGTCGTTTTGAGTGTTTTAGCCCTAATGGCCTAATTATTGCCTCCTCTATGCTATATTGTGATTTGTCGGGGTGCTTGTTTTTGGTGTCAGGTGAGTTCTGGAGTGAAATGAGACACATAGTCCCTAAGTTGGAGTTTAAGTTGAAAGAGTTGACCGTAGTTTGACTTTGTGTAGACGACACGTAGTCTCTAAGTTGGAAAGTTTTATGGGAGTTGACTTTATCGATTTCGAGGTCGGAATCCGATTCCAAAAGTTGGAATAGATCCGTAATGTCAACTATGACTTGTGTGCGAAATTGGGAGTCAGTCGGAGTTATTTTGGTAGGAATCAGGATTAGTTTTTGAATTTGGAAGTTCATAAGTTTCTTAGGCTCGAATTCATGCATGATTCGTGATTCTAGTGTTGTTTGATGTCATTTGACACTTCGAGCGTGTTCGTATGATGTTATTGGACTTGTTGGTATGTTTGGTTGAGATCCCGGGAGCCTCAGTTGTAATTCGGACCATGTTCGGCGCTTTTCAGAGCATTGAGGTTGCTGAAGTTCTGGTTTCTCTACAGGTTTGGTTTCCTGCTACGCGTTCGGCAAGGTGTTCCTGCGTTCGCGTAGAGTCTTTTGGGAATGCTGGAATTTACCCTTTGCGTTTGCGAAGAAGGCCATGCATTCGCGAAGGGTTAGGATTTTGTGCACTGCGACCGTGGACAGGGAGCTGCGCTCGCGAAAAGGAAAGGCTAGTTGGGAGACCTCACGCGGTTGGTCTACGCGTTTGCAAGTGAGGCGTCGCGATCACGATGCTTGAGAGTTTTGGCCATTGTGTTCGTGTGGGGAATCTCGCGTTCGAAGAAAAGGATTTTGGCAGTTGTGTATTTGTGTGCATCGCGAACGCGAGGCTAATTCCGCATTCGCGATGAAGGAATTGCTGGGCAGCAGATTTAAGTTTCAAAGACGAGGTTTATTTCATATTTTGGACTTAGAGTGCTCGGTGGGAGGCGAAATTTGGAAGATTTTCAGATAGATTATTGGGGTAAGAATTCATAACTCGATTTTGGTTAATTTACATGAATCTATTGATAATTTCATCATCTAACTAGGGATTTGAGTTGGAAAATTGAGAAAAAATGGTAGAAACTTCTTAGGCTAAAATTTGAGGATTTGAAAGGCGACTTGGGGTCGGGTTCGAGTAATTCTTGTAAGGTAGAACTCGTCATTTAATGGGTGTTCGAATTTTGTAAATTTGGTCGGATTTCCAAGACGCAAGCCTGGGTTGATTTTTTGGGTTGACTTTCTAATTCTTTGCAAAGATCGTAATTTTATTATTCGAATTAGTTTCCTATAGTTTATATTTATAATATGAAGTTGTTTTGGTAGATTCGAGCCGTTCGTAGTTGGATAATTGATGTGCCGGGTAATTTCGGCACATTTTGATACTACTTGCTTAAAGTTTAACTTGTTTTACGTGCAAATTCTCATGATACTTACGTAATTTTAGTGTATTTGTAGTATATCGAGTGTAAGGATCCAGAAGTACAGAAAAGAGTTCAAAAAGCCAGCTGAAGACAAGAAAAGAAGTTAAGAGCATCGCAGATGCGAGTATGCGGTCGCAAATAGCAAATGCGGACCGCATATTCCACAAGCAGATCGCAAACAAGGACGGAAATCTAGGCCAACCTTCATGTCGAGAATGCGGTCGCAAATGCAACCGCAAAACAGGAATGCGAACCGCAAAACAGCAAGGTGAAATCGCAAACGCAAACAGAGTTTCTGGGTGAAGATTAGAGTGAGGAATGCGATCGCATTTCGCGATCGCATAATCAAAATGCGAACCGCAAATCAAAACGCGATGAAAGCAAAACTGTTTGGTTGAATCTGCGACAGGCGATGATGATCTGCGGACCACATTTCTGTTTTGGGACAGAAATGCGGTCCGTATTATCACAACAGGGGCAAATCAGACCGAAATTCGCCTCGGGTTTTGGGCCTCTATAAATAGGTTTAATAGGGTTTTGTGAAGAGAATCTTGTCAGAATTTAGAGTACAAAGTACGGGCAATTTACTAGTTTGGATTCTTGGAAGCCTTTGGGATCAATTACTATCTATTTTGTAAGATGATGACAATTACTATTCTTTATTCATCAATTTTCAGCATGAGTAGCTAAATTCAAACGCTGAGGTTGTGAACCCTAGATGGGTAGAATGTTGTTGAGATCTTGATATTGAAATGATTTCGATGGAAGATTGATAATTATTTATTTCTTGTTCTTCAAATAATTGTTAGTGGTTGCAAACATTAACGAACGCCAATGAATTCTATCTTATCTTGGAAAAGTGGGATAGAATTTGGTAGAAATAAATAACAAAGACTCAAGGCTTTAAACCTTGTTTAATGAAATCGCTTAGGAATAAGTAGGTTTTAATTTGGCATTCGTTGATTGTTCTTAATCACAACTCTTTTGTATTTGGAAAAATCGTAAAGAGGATAAATTATCCAACTAGTGAGAAATATTGGATAGTAAATTAAACATCAATTGCATATCAAGAACTCTTTCATTGGAAATATTCAATATTAATATCAAGAGCATTCTACTAAATAAAGGGGGACACAATCTTGGTTTCTTTATTTCATATTACCTACATTCACAATATAATCATCAGTTTCCGTTTATCCTTACGTTCAATACTCTTTTGTTATTTGAATTACTTGATAGAATTACGACTTAGTTGAGTATTACACAAATAAGATAAACATTTCACACCTATTCCCTGTGGGATTCGACCCCAACCTCGTTTGGGTTATTATATTTGACACTGACCGCTTACACTATTCTTAAGGTGTAATTTGAGCGTATCAAATTTTGGCGCCGTTGCCGGGGAATACGGTTCTGAAATTACTAATTGGTGTATACTTTACTATACGTCTAATTCCACTTGATTACACGTTGTTGGTTTTGGTTGTTGTAGACAGGGAGATATGTCGGACCATGAAGATGATGTGGAGGTAGAGGAGGAAGGAAACCCTTTTGCAGATATTGAAGAAGATATTGAGGATACAAACGCTATTGTACCTCCTGCTATCGGTGCTGCTACTTTCAAGGTGGAACATAGACTAATTCTGATGCTGAAAGCGGACGGAGTTTTCAGAAACTCCACTGATGACGATCCAACACAGCACCTCAGAAATTTCTTGGGTGTTTGTGCGATGCACAAGCAGAACCATGTCTCCGACGATGCCTTGAGGCTGAGATGCTTTAAGTATTCGTTAGCTGGGGATGCGAGGAAATGGCTTCAAAATCCTCCTCCAAATTCTATACGTTCATGGCCTGAACTTGTCCGGGCTTTCTTTTCAAAATGGTTTCCACAAAGCAAGAAGCCTGAGCGCAGGGACAAGATATTCTTCTTTAAGCAACTACCTGGTGAACAATTACATGAAGCGTGGGATCGCTTCAAGTTGTCCTTGGTGAGGTCTCCAAACCATGGTTTTCCAGATTCCATCTTGCTGGAAAAATTCTACATGGGTTTGGATCCTATGAACCAATCAATAGCGAAGAATGCAACTGCTGGTTCTTTTATGGACAAGACCTTCGCTAGGGTGACTCGGATCTTAGATAAAATGGCAAAACACAACCAAGCTTGGCACTCTGAAGATTCCACAGGCGGAATTGCGATTGGTTCTCCTTCTATAAATAACTTGATCTAGGAAAATCAAGAACGAGACCAAGTGATTGCGGAACTTGCCACAAATGTCAATGTGTTGACAAAGCTTTTCACGGAAAATCAGAAGAAGAAAGTCAATGTGATTGAGAATGTGCAGCCGGTGCAAAGCGATGATTATGAAGAGGCTAATTATGTCAATAATTCTCAAGGAGGGTACCAAAGGTAGCATTACCACGGTCAAGGCTTGCAAAATCAGTGGAGACCAAACCCGCAAGGGCAAGGTCACCATCAATGGCGAAACGACCAAAGTGGTTCGAACCAAGGAAGCTGGAACAGCAACAATAGTTTTTCAAATCGAAGTTCCAACCCTTATGTTCCTCCAAAGGGCCAGTATTCAAATCAGGGATCCTCTAGTGAATCTAAATTGGACAGCATGCTTGAAAGGATACTACAAAACCAAGAAAAGTCTGATAACTCCATGAATAACATGACTGAGTTGGTTGGCTCTCACACTGCGACGATTCAAAAGTTGGAGTTGCAAATGAGAGATCTTTCTCGTGAGCAATATCCACAGCAGAAGGGAACACTCCCTAGTGATACGATTGCAAATCCAAAGGGAAGTGGAAGTGGCCCAACTTCCCATATCATGGCTATCACTACCAGGAGTGGTAAGATATTGCAAGAAAAGAATGAGCAAGCAGTTGATGTGGAAGAACTTGATAAAGGAGTCGAAGTTGAAGAACCTAATGTTGCTGAAG
>MCJB01036108.1:11709-73699 GCA_002018475.1 Nicotiana obtusifolia | reverse complement strand
TGAGATGATGATGAGGCCCACAGAGGCGTATATATGTATATGATGATTTTCAAAAGGATGTAAATATATGTATATGCATATGCATGTCAGGCATGACATGGTTAGTCGCCCTCAGAGGCATTCAGATGGTACAGGTTGTATGTCTCTTACCCTGATGCTTATTATTGTTCTTGCATTATGTTTCCTATCTTACATACTCAGTACATTATCCGTACTGACGTCCTTTATTTTTGGACGCTGCATGTCGCGCTGCAGGTCCAAGCGGGCAGATAGACGAAGCTCCCCCACCACAGTAGGCTACCCAGTTCAGCAGATATTGGCGAGACCCATCCTTCGGACTTGCCACAGTCTTGGTATGCATTTTGTTGTAGGCATTATGGGCATGTCGGGGCCCTGTTCCGACATAGGTTGCATTATGTACGTTTTTGTAGAGGCTCATAGACAAGTGTCAATTTATGCATAGACAAGTGATGGGTTGACTTATGTACAGTCGAATTGCCTTGTCGGCAAACGTATGTAATTTGTTTTATAGTTCTGCATTGCAGCCTTGTTGGCTATATTATGTATATAAGTATGATCGTATCATGGTATAATGTCACGTATCGTTATAATTATTATTCGAGATTATATGCATATGACAAGCCTTATAGATAATAAGGAAAGTTAGATGAAGGGTATGCCGGCACCCGTAGGGTAGGGTCCGGTGCCAGTCGCGGCCCTCCGGCTTGGGTCGTGACACAGAGAATCACACTCCCTGCGATTTTCTGAAAATGTTTGGTTTTAAGAAGAATGATGAACTGCTCTGTCTAAAGAAATCATACATCCCTTTTGAATTTCTTTACGAGCATTATGGGCATATCAAGTCGTATCGTCTTCACCATGATGACCTCGCCATTACTTCCTTGGGTTGGGTGCACCGCCGTGTTTATGTGTTCATCGTCTGCTTCTTGGGGTTGCTGATATTTGCAATGAAAGGAGGAAGGATTCATACTCGCTTAGCTATGGTCGCCAGTACCTTGATGGATGGCATCGAGGGACAAACCTATACCATCATCCCTATGATCTTAGTTGAGATGTACCGTGCTCTAGATAGGTGCAAGCAGGGATTTGGACATTTTGACGGCTGTAATCTATTGCTACAAGTCTGGCTACTAGAACACTTTCAGAGAGGACACCGTCAAGAGATTTTACGAAGGCCACTGAATGACTACATAGCTCACCATCACCAAAAAAAAATGATGTTTATCCTAGAATGGTTTGCATAGCCTGGGAATGCTATAAGTTGAGTGCGTTTTTTCAGCAATCTGACAGACAAGCAGGTACATTGGATGTTTGAATGGCTTCCTAGTAGTAAGTTCATCATCAGGTCAAGGGGAACTACTCATTTGGTACTGATCGTGTTCCGAGGCATTTATCCTTACGCTTCTATAAGGTTAATGAGACAAGCTGGGTGGAAACAAGTCAAATGTCGGGTTTCTAACATGGTCCAGTACAAAGCAGATTTCAAGAGAGATTTCATTCCATTCAAGTTCAAGGCGCAACATATGTGGAACCAAAAGATCATCGTGGAAGGAGAAACTATCGAGCCAGACAGGTATCACGCTGGTCATATGTACTACTATCTATCATGGTTGGAAGATGACGTAGCAGGGGACGTCAAGCCAGGAGTCAATATAAAGGATAGGATCATAGATGAAGTGGCTGAGGCACAAGTTAAGTACAAAAGGCAAAAAGGTGTTCGAGTCTGAAGCTAAACATCTGGAGCAGCACAAAGTTAACATGGAGGCGATAAAGGAATGGAAGGAGATTGCCACTAAGTCAACAGAAAGATTGGAATACCTGGAACAAGGACTAATGGAGCTAGAGGGGAAGATGAGAAAGAGACTCTCGGATTGTCAAGGCATGAATGACGATGAAGGAGGGAATCTGGCAAAAGCTTACTTACTGTTGGATATGCGCGATCTGAGAAACCTGATTGATGGGGTCAAAAGAGCCAAGCATGGAGAAGGGCCTTCAGGGACCCAGTAGACTAGGAGATAATATTCTTTACTGCTTTCTAGCTTAAATTATATTTCGATGTAATAAGGCTTGATGCCATTAGTAACTTTATTATTATTGTCGATTTAGTGGAAGTTTGTTTTGGCCTATTGTTGCATTAATGAAATGAAGCAAAGTTGGCATTAATTTTATCCAAGTCTATGTGTTGCTTAGGCCTACCTCAGGCATAATGAGGTCCCCAAAATTAGGACGCGAATTATTGCATGACTTTGCGAAACATGTTTAAATACTGCAAACACTCTTTTATTTTTAACCTTACTAACTTTGTTACCTTTGCTTTTTCTTTTCTTTTGATTGTTCCCAGTCCCAAAGGTTGGTTCGTGCAATACTGGTATCATCAGCATACCACACCATATCCAGAGGTCCTCCACCTCCTCATCCACCTAGCAACCCGAAAAGGAAAAACAAGGGAAAATGGAAGATGGATGATTTGACAATCAGGAAAGACAATGAAACAATGGCAGAAAATATGGAAACTTCATATGGCAGAAGTACATTAGGGCAGAACGAACTGCTCTCACGTTTAGAGCAGAAAATCTTGGAACTACAGGGCGAGCTCGAGCAGGTACAAAATCTGGCAAACCTCTTCCTCGCTCTTAATGTTCCCGAAATCAACCAACAAAAACCTGACTACCTAGAACCAAGCGCCACCACAAAACCCACAAAACCGAAATCCGCCACCAAATCTTCCTGCACCACACCAATATCACAATCCTGTACTTCCCCAGAACCTTAGCGCGCCACCAGTACCATCCCCTCAACAACACCACCATCATCCAGCTCAGTATCCGCAAATAACTACTTATCACACACCCCAACATGCACCACAATCCGCTCCCGATCCCCAAAACTCGGCCAATGACCACCCATATACCCATGTTTCGGGAACTCATCAAAGCAACCCGATATATGTTGAAACCTTACCCCATACTCCATAGCAAACTCTATACATACCCGAATCAACTGAGAAGGACCTGCTCATTAAAAATATGGCGGATGAGCTCAAGAAGCTCACAGATACAGTCCAGAGTGTTGGATGTGGCAAAGGCATTGAAGGTCTAAACTATAAGGACCTATGTATTCATCCGGATGTGGAACTGCCGGAGTGTTACAAACCTCTCAAGATTGAAATGCTTGATGGTACCGGTAATTCGAAGGTGCATCTGAGAACATACTGCGACAAGCTTGTAGGAGTGGGCAAGAATGAACAAATCCATATGAAACTGTTCATGCGAAGCCTTAAAGGAGATGCTTTGTCTTGGTATATCAGTCAAAACCCAAAGAGGTGGGTTAGTTAGGTGAGTATGGCATCAGATTTTATGGATAGATTCAGGTTCAACACGAAAAATGCGCCAGACATTTTCTACATTCAAAACCTCAAGAAGAAACCGACAAAAGCCTTCCATGAGTATGCTACTCGTTGGAGATCAGAGGCTGCAAAGGTAAGATCGGCACTTGAAGAAGAACAAATGAACAAGTTCTTTGTTAGAGCTCAAGATCCAGAGTAGTACGAAAGATTAATGGTCATTGAAAATCACAAGTTCTCCGACATCATCAAGCTAGGAGAAAGAATAGAAGAAGGAATCAAGAATGGGATGGAAACCAATTTCGAGGCACTGCAGGCCATAAATAAAGCATTACAATCAAGAGGAATTTCAGAGAAGAAAGAAGTGGGTGCCGTGATGGTAGCCCAGGGCCCTAAGTCTCCCTTACATACCAAACACCTCCACCCACAAATCAACCCTCACCCCCGAAATGCCAATACCCTACCACCTACCATATCTACAACACTAAACCTGTCTATTACCATTCACCTCCACCCACCCGCCAAAATTACCTGAAGCCACGTCCAAATTTTGACCGTAGACCTCCTAGACAATATACCCCAATTGCTGAAACCATAGACCAACTGTATGAGAGACTAACGATTGCTGGTTATGTTACCCCTATTCTTGCTGTTGTTGTGGAAAATCCCTCCCAGTGGATCAATCCCAACAAAACTTGAGTTTATCATTTAGGCATGAAAGGTCATACCATTGAGGAATGTCGCACGTTGAAAGACAAGATTCAGACGCTGATCGACACTAAGGTTATACAGGCAAAGGAAGTTGCACCAAATGTTCGCAACAACCCTCTCTTGGATCACATTGGTAAGGGAGTGAATGTGATAGAAACTGACGATGAATGAGATCAGGAAGGGTCCATTGAACTCATCCGAGAGGGAGACGCTCCTAAAACATCTACAGTCACTCTCACACCAGTTGTGGTACAAACCCATGTGCCATTTGAAGTTGAGATAGCTACACCCTTCACTATGATGGTAGCTCCTACATCATCTTATAAGTCTGATGCCGTCCCACAGGATTATGTTGTGGAAACAAGGAGAAATGGAAAAGCCAAAACGGAAGAAGCAGGTGACGCGCAAGGTATGACAGGAACAGGCAGAGTTTACACACTTGAGAATTTGGGAGGAACGAGCGAGGAAGCTGCACCTAAGCCACCTTTTGTCGAGACTGGCACTGACGATCTTTGGAGAAAAGTACAAGCGAGGGAGTACTCTGTTGTTGACCACTTGAACAAAACTCCCGCTCAGATATCAATCTTATCACTGCTGCGAAACTCAGACTTGCACAGGAATGCTTTGATAAAGGTGTTAAGTGAAGCTTATGTACCCGCAGTCATCACTAGTGGAGAGATGGCTAACATGGTCGGACAGGTATTGGAGAGCCATAAAATCACTTTTCACGAAGATGAATTACCACCAAAAGGACTGAGCCACAACAAAACGTTGCATCTCACGATGCAATTCGAAAATAAGTTCATCGCCAGGGTCTTGATAGATGGAGGTTCATGTCTCAACATATGTCCATTGACCAATCTAAAGAGACTAGGTAAAGGCCTGCATGAGATATGAATGGGAAGCATGAATGTGAAGGCGTTCAATGGATCTCAGAGAGCCACCATTGGAGAAATCAACCTCAATCTATAGATGGGTCCGACTTGGTTTGCTGTCGAGTTCCAATGCTAGATATATCTGCTACTTACAATCTATTATTGGGACGGCCATGGATACATGCAGCCGAGGCAGTGGTGTCAACTCTGCAACAAGCCGTGAAGTTTGAGTGAAATCATCAGGAGGTGATCATCCATGGAAATGGAAGCAGCCCCATCTACACCAACCAGACCTTTCCGGTCATCGAAAACAGAAGGAAGTTAGGTGGAGAAACATACCATTGCATTGAACGGGTTAACGCAATTGAAAAGGACCGATGGTGGAGCAACAATATAGAAAGCATATTGTTGTGGACAGGGTATGAACCAGGCTAGGGTCTCGGCAAAAAGCTTCAGGTGATCACCAAACCCGTGCAACCATAGTACCATGGCATGACTTTTGGATGCAGATATGAATACACATGGCAAGAATATCAAGATTGGACACCACCATGGCGTGCTCCTTATTATCCACTAGAACAACCCGTACCACCTCTGCACCAGGCATTCCATCAGGCTAACATGATGTGGGGATCTGAGGAAGATGAGGTTTTGGATGGCATGAGGAAGCTGTTTCTAGATAAAGAAGATATGGACTGCACTGCAATTGTTGAGGAGGAGGAGGAGGAGGAAGACCTTACCATTCAGACCGTGGAAGAAGGATATGTTCTCAAGAACTGGACCGCTGCACCATCCGGGCTCGTCAAGTTCCTGGGTATCCTGGCAAATTAGCATGAATTATTTTCAAATAGCTTTGAGCATTTAAGAAATTTTCTAGTATTTTGTTTTGAAATAATTGCTCGAGCCATCGACTCGTACTTGTTGACATTTTTAAAGTTTTATTAATGCATTACTGCTTTTCATAGTTAATATTATCTTTCTACATTCCTTTCAGCATAATTATTACATATCCTGATGAACTTACGACTGTGACATGTAATGAAACAACGCAACATAAGTACAGTGATTCAGAGGATCTGGAAGATGATATAACACTTGAGGAAATCGTCATAGAAGTAGTGAACTTTGAAAACAAACCGAAGTCTAATTTGGAGGAAATTGAGGCCGTTAACTTAGGAATTCTGAAACGGTCAAGGAAACGCGCATAAGCATTCATCTATCACCATCAGAGAAGGAAGAGTATATCAGATTCCTAAAGGAATATGACGACATCTTTGCATGGTCCTACGACGATATGACTGGTTTAAGCACATATGTTGTAGCTCACAAACTACCCACCAATCCTATGTGTCCACCAGTAAAGCAGAAGCTCAGGAAGTTCAAGTCGGATATGAGTTTGAAGATAAAAGAGGAGGTCACCAAGCAAATCAAAGACAAAGTTCTCCGAGTGGTTGAATACCCAACTTGGTTGGCCAACATTGTGCCAGTTCCAAAGAAAGATGGGAAAGTTAGAGTATGTGTCGGTTATCGGGACCTGAACAGAGCAAGTCCTAAGAATGATTTTCTGCTGCCCAACATACACATACTATATTTGATAATTGGGCTAAGCATGAGCTCCAATCCTTGGTGAATTGCTTCGCATAATACCATCAGATCTGGATAAATGAAGAGGGGCCGAAAAGGCAACCTTTATCACACCATGGGGAATATACTGTTACAAAATGATGCCTATTGGTTTGAAAAATGCTGGGGCCACCTACATGAGGGCCATGACGACTATCTTCCACGACATGATACACAAGGAAATAGAGGTGTACGTGGATGATGTTATCATCAAATCTAAAAGAAGGCCATATCACATAGCAGACCTGAACAAATTCTTCAATCAGCTTCGAAAATACAACTTGAAGTTGAATCCTGCAAAATATGCGGAGTCCCTGCTGGAAAGTTATTGGGATTCATCATCAGTGGCCGAGGTATTGAGTTAGACCCATCAAAAGTCAAAGCTAACCAGGACTTTCCGCCTCCGAAGAATAAGAAAAATGTGATGATTTTTCTAGGGCGCCTTAATTACATCAGCTGCTTCATAGCAAAATCAACCATGATATGTGAGCCAATATTCAGAATGCTAAGAAAGATGCTGCAATGAGTTGGACTTAAGAATGCCAAAAGGCCTTCGACAAAATCAAGGAGTATTTATCTGAACCGCCCGTTCTGGTCCCACCATAACAAGGAAGACCTCTACTGCTTTATTTGTCCGTGTTAGATGGGGCCTTTGGTTGCGTTCTAGGACAACATGATGATATCGGAAGGAAGATAATATCTTAGCAAGAAATTCATACATTATGAAGCCTGGTACTCTTTGTTGGAACGCACCTGATGTGCTTTGACATGGACAGCTCAGAAGTTGAGACATTATTTCTGTGCGTACACCATATATCTCATATCAAGGATGGATCCGCTAAAATACATCTTTCAGAAACCCATGCCTACGGGTAAGTTAGCAAAGTGGCAAATATTGCTGAGTGAGTTCGACATTGTCTACGTAACTCAGAAGGCAGTCAAAGGGCAAGCATTGGCAGATCATTTGGCAAAAAATCCCGTAGACGGAGAATACGAACTATTGAAAACATATGTTTCGGATGAGGAGGTGTCGTTTGTAGGAGAAGATATCACCGAGGCGTACGATGGTTGGAGGATGTTCTTCAATGGAGCGGCAAACTTCAAGGGAGTAGGTATCGAAGCTGTCTTAGAATCAAAAATCGGTCAACACTATCGGGTATCCGTAAAACTCAGGTTTCCATGCACCAACAATATGGAAGAATATGAGGCCTGCATCCTGGGACTCAAATTGGCCATTGACATGAACGCTCAGGAACTTCTGGTAATCAAATATTTATATCTTTTGGTACACCAAGTTCTAGGGGAATGGGCTACGAAGAATACCAAAGTATTGCTATATTTGCACTATGTACAAGAGCTGATCAAGAAGTTCACCAAGATAGAATTCAAAAATGTTCGAAGGATTCAGAATGAGTTTGCAGATGCACTAGCCACTTTGTCTTCCATGATGCAACACCCAGATAAGAATTTCATCGATCCTATCCCGATAGGAATTCATAAGCAGCCAGCTTATTGTGCTCATGTTGAAGAAGAGATTGACGAAAATCCATGGTTCCGTGACATCAAGGAGTATTTGGAAAAGGGAGAATACCTAGAGAGTGCTACCCATACTCAGAAGCTCACGCTTCGCAGATTAGCCAACCACTTTTTTCAAAGTGGGGGAATTTTGTATAGAAGGACTCCTGACTTGGGATTACTGCGATGTGTCGATGCCAAGGAGGCATTCAGAATGCTCGAGGAAATACATGCCGGAACCTATGGACCCCACATGAATGGTTTCGTTTTGGCCAAGAAGATACTAAGAGAAAGGTATTTCTAATTGACTATAGAATCAAACTGCATCAAATATGTTCAAAAGTGTCACCGATGCCTGATACATGCTGACATAATACAGGTACCACCCAACGAACTTAATGCAACAAGTTCGCCCTAGCCCTTCTCCACTTGGGTTATGGACGTCACTGGACCAATCGAACCCACTGCTTCAAATGGACATAGGTTCATTCTGGTGGCTATAGACTACTTCCATGGGTTGAAGCCGCATCTTATAAAGCTGTAACTAAGACGGTTGTAGCAGATTTTGTTCGGGACCGCATCGTTTGTCGATTTGGAGTACCAGAGTCGATCATTACTGACAATTCCACCAATCAACAACGATTTGATTAAAGCCATGTCTGAAACATTCAAGATCGAGCATCGGAACTCTACAGCATACAGGCCCGCAAATGAATAGAATCGTAGAAGCCGCCAACAAGAACATCAAGAAGATATTGAGGAAAATGGTAGACTATTACAAACAATGGCACGGCAAGCTACCGTTTTCTTTGCTTGGGTATTGCACCACAATTTGTACGTCAACTGGGGCAACTCCCTATCTACTAGTTTATGGTACTGAAGCCGTTATTCCCCCCAAAGTGGAAATCCCTTCTTTAAGAATCATACAAGAAGCTGAGCTCAGCGATGCAAAATGGGTACGAAGCCGGTATGAACAACTAGCTCTCATTGATGGAAAATAATGAATGCGGTATGTCACGGTCAACTCTACCAAAATAGAATGGCAAGAGGTTTCAACAAAAAGGTCAGGTCGAGGCAATTAACGCCGGGGCAGTTGGTACTAATGCGAATCTTCCCACATCAGGATTAAGCAAAGGGGAAATTCTCACCCAACTGACAAGGCCCTTACATGATTCACCGGGTATTGACATGAGGAGCACTTATACTTGCAGAGATGGATGGAGAAATCTGGCCAAAACCCATCATTTCGGACGCAGTTAAGAGATAATATGTTTGAGATTATGTTTGTACTTTCTATTTGATGTAACTGAACTATGCTTGACTTGATTCCTATTTAAGAGGGGATACGTAGGCATCCCTATGGGTTCGGTCAAATTATAATAACATCTTCATTCCCCCTATGCTCAGAAACTGGGGCAAAGTCGCAAGTTTTCCCGATCTTGTCATGTTCAAAATCGCCAAAGAATGTATTGCTAGAAGTATGCATTTAAACTGGGGTAGAATTTTGAGGAGGATTCTCAAAATCCTAATCAAGGAGGTTGCAATGTCTCAAAATGCGTCACAGTCATCAGTTCATCAAAATTATTTGATCTCGTGTATTATCTCATATTTCAAACAACTACATTTCTATAAATAATTTGTCAAATGCATGCATGTTTTTTGAAAAATTTAGTTTCTATGGCAGCCAGACGTTACCTAGGGTGACTCAAGCAGGGCCTTAAGGCAAGAGTAAAGGCGAAGCAAGGACTCGAGAGCACAAACCAACCTTTCCCCGCTTAATTCATGATTTTTCTTTAGGTGCAGGCATAATGAACATAGCAGGAACGTCCTCAAATACATAGACATAACAAGATCACTATCTTCACAACGACAAAAGTCACCAAACGCAAACATATCAAGCTAAGAAGTGCTTTATCCTCTCGCATTTAGTCATTGCTTTTCTTGCGTACGGCTAAGCACTGTCCTTATCATTACATAAGGCTAAGCATTGTCTTCCTTTGCACGAGACTAAACATTGTCTTTACTCCTTGCATAGGGCTAAACATTGCCCTCACCTAGCATGAAGCTAAGTAGTACCTCCTTTGTTGCATAAGGCTAAGCACTGCCTTTATTTGCATGAGACTAAACATTGTCTCTACTCCTTGCATAGGGCTAAACATTGCCCTCACCTTGCATGCGGCTAAGCACTGCCTCCATTATTGCATAAGGCTAAGCATTGCCTTTATTTGCATGAGACTAAACATTGTCTCTACTCCTTGCATAGGGCTAAACATTGCCCTCACCTTGCATGAGGCTAAGCACTGCCTCCATTATTGCATAGGGCTAAGCACTACCTTTCTTTGCATGAGACTAAGCATTGTGTCCATTCCTTGCATGAAGCTAAGCATTGCCTCCATTATTGCATACGGCTAAACACTGCCTCTCTTGCATGAGAATAAACACTGTCTCCACTACACTGCATAGACTAAGCACCCTCTCCTTTCTTCGCATGGGGCTAAGCATTGCCTTCATCTCATACAAGACTAAGCCTCGTCTTGTCTCGTCCTCGCATATGACTAAGCATCACCTGTTTCCTCTATCAAATGATTGATATACCCACATCTTTGCATTTCATGGGCTGAAACATCACCACATTGTCCGAAGGCATCATAGTCCGAAGGCACCATCCTCATGGCCTGAAGACGCCATTCCATGGCCGGAGGATCTCCCGAAACTGCATATCATTATTCAAAGGCGTCGTAGTCCAAAGACACCATCCTCAAATCCCGAGGACACCATTCCATGGCCTGCGAATCCCTTACCATACGCTTCATGGCCTAGGACGTCATGGTCTAAGGATATCATCCTCATCGTCTGAAGACAACCTTTATGGTCTGAAGGAAATTTGCATCATGTTTAAATTTTAGCAATAACCTATATATATTCGTGTGCATCGTGTTTTAAGTTTTGCAAGTAACTCAGGAGGTAATTGTTCTATAAACAGGAGCAATTTTTGTTTTGGTTTTCGTTCACAACGTTCACATCCTTGACTATCTCAAACATAACTGACGACCAGTAATTGATTACCTTTTCTCCCATAACCATTCACGCTTGCCTTCTATATCCGTAACGTTCAAAATCGTATCCGTAGCTCCACCTGAAATCATCCGTTACTCACGACAATATCGCAGCCAAAAGATACTTTTCAAAACATACAACCACTCTTATAACAACTCCGCCGGTTTCGTCGCTGTTGGATTCAGAACTACACACGGCCTGATTCTCGTAACACCAGGGATATGTAGGCAACTCAAGAACTAAGTCTCAGACCCCATTTTTCAAAAGTACATCATTCCGCACTCACTCATTTTTGCATCAGTACTTAATTTGCAGGAGTTATACAAGTATTTTCTATAATTTTTCATAATCTTTAGAGCCTCAAATTGATTTCCTTGCATTTTAATTACTTGATTATTTATTAATTATCCTTTTAAATTATTTTGGGATGACTTAATCATCTAAACCTATTGTTTGTATCCACATATAGGTTTCATAGTATTTTTTACCTTATTTTATATATTTATATTTGTATTTTAGGGCTATTTACACAATTTTATAATAGCCTATGTGCTATACATAATTACCTTTTTTCATATTATTTGTGCCAAATAGCATTTTTTTTATATTCTTATAATGTTAGTTATTATTTTCAATCACTTTATTGCACAAGCGATATTTTATTATCTATTAAATATTTTTATAAATTATGTTATTAATCATTTTGGTGTATTTAATTTATAGCCCAATTCAAGGCTTATTTAGGACCAAAGTTGTGACGACCCGGCCAGTCGTCTCGTGGGTTACCACTCCGTCTTCCCCATTTTCTGTCTCATTATGTTCGTTATCTGTGTTTTACGTAACCAAGTTGAGTAATTGAGTTCGGAGTGAAATTGGTAAGAAAGGAGACATTTAGTCTCTTTCAAGAAGGGTTAAATCGGAAAAGTCAACCGGATGTTGACCTATGAGTTAGGAGGCTCGGATGTGAATCCCGATGGTTCGGTTAGCTTCGGGAGGTGATTTATGACTTAGGAGTGCGATCGGAATTTATTTTGAAGGTCCGGTGTAGAATTAGGCTTGAATTGGCGAAGTTAGAATTTTGGCGATTTCCGGTAGATAGGCGAGATTTTGGTCCGAGGGTCGGAATGGAATTCCGAAAGTTGCTGTAGCTTCGATATGTGATTTATGACTTGTGTGTAAAATTTCAGGTCATTCGGACAAGGTTTGATTGGGTTTAGATCAAGAGAGCGATTTAGAAGATTTTGAAATCCTTAGGCCTGAATCCGATGCGAATTGGTGTTGATAAGTTGTTTTGAACGTTCCGAAGATTGGAACAAGTTTGAATAATGTTATGGGACATGTTGGCGTGTTTTTTTGAAGTCCCGAGGGCCTCGAATGGATTTTGGATGATTGATGGAGTTTAACTTTGGCATTTCAAGAATGTGTCGATGTCGTCTCTTCAAGAATAAGTGGTATAATATTATGCAAATTGACTCCAAATTCAGTTTTAATTGAAGCATTAGATCCGTATCGAAATTTCGAAGTCATAGCAAAAAGAATCATCCAATTCGTACATCGTATGAGAAAGTTATGTCTATTTTCGTCTCAAGGAAAAAATCTGCAGAAATGTCAAATTTGCGATCGTGAATTGACCGCAAATCAGCTATGCGAACCGCGAAATTGACATGGAAATCGCAAATTGAGGTAGAACTTGGGGCAAGGTTCGCGATTTTTGGGTCCAAAAATGCGAACCACAAACCTGTTATGCGATAGGTTTGCGATTCGCATAAATGGCCTGACAGGGGTGTTTTAACTCGATTTTTGATACTTTTTAAGTAGAACTCAGTGCTCATTTTTCCCTACAAGACCCATTTTCGTTACCCATGAAGAGGAACACCTCCAAACACCATAGAATCACAACAAATCAACTTCAAAACCATATCCAAAGGAGATTATCTCGTGTAAATTCTTAAAGAAGGGGATTTGACCATTCTAAACATATTTGGAGCTAGAGAGCTCAGATTGAAGCAAGTCTTGAAGCAATTCTTGGAGGGTTTCCAAGAGAAACATCGGGGTAAGTATTCCTAACTCAATTTTGAAGGAATTACCTAAGATTATAGTTGTTTTTAGCATTTTTACTGGTATTTTGAGTTGGGAAAATGGTGGAAACCCTAAAGCTTAGATTTGAGGGTTGGAGGTCGATCCGGGGTGAAAAGTACTGAATTTCCAGACGTGGGCCCGGGGCTCGGGTTTTGCTAATTTCAGGATTTCTTAGTAATTTCGATTGTTTTTGCTTGGGTTTTATTCCCTCAACATATTGTGACATAATTGTTCTGAATTTGGATAGATTCGACGCACATGGAGGCCAATTCAAAGGGCAAAGGCGTCGCGGGCTAAGGATTTAGCCGGTTTGAGGTGAGTAATGTTTGTAAATGATGTCCTGAGGGTTCGAAACTCGGATTTCACATCGTAGTGCCATGTTGAGGTGAGGCACATGCTCGATGATGAGCATGGGGTCGTTTACTTCTGGGGATTATGACTTGGTCCATCCCGATTTATGATTTTACTACATATGTGATTGAAACTTGTTTGATATCATCATGATTTGGGATGCTTGCAATATTTGGGCATCTCACCGGTTATGGAACCCTTCAGGGATATTTGTCATTGTTTATTACATCATATTTGGGCATCTCGCCGGTTATGTGAACCCCTCAGGGGTATTATTTGGCATCTCGCCGGTTATGTGAACCCTTTAGGGGTATTATTTGGCATCTTGCCGGTTATGTGAACCCTTCAGGGGTATTGTTGCTGAATTGATTCATTTCATAAACTCAGTTTTGAAACTTAAATGATATTTTCAAATGATTTTAATGGGATCGGGTGGCACGCCGCCACGAGATGTGACATGCATGGATCGGGTGACACGCCATCATGAAATATTGCGCTACTGAACCCCCCACAGTAAGCGCTGGGTACCCAGGGAATGGGTGGCACGCCGCCACGATGGTCATGACTTGCATTGCATTGTATTGCATTGCATTTTTGGTTGTGTTGGTGTTGTCTCCATTTACTTCACGTTATCTATTTGAGATGTTACATGTTTTTACTGTTCCATCGTGGATTGCTCTAAGTCTTATGTGTTTCTTACTTTCAGTCATTATTTATATTTATTACTCACTGAGTTGGAAGTACTCACATTACTCCCCGCACCATGTGTGCAGATTCAGGCGTTATCGGTTCTGCCCCGAGGTATTGACTACTATTGTCAGGGTGGTGATTCAGATACTACGAGGTAGCTGTTGGCGTTCGCATCCCCGTATCTCTTTTATTTTGTTGTTTCCACTTTCTTCAAACAATTGTGCCAAAGATATTGTAATAGTTATTTTATTATTAGGATTTCATTAGTGGCTCATGACTTTGTGACACCCCGATCTGAGGGCTGTAGTCGGGATGGTTTACTATATTTTTCCGCAATTTACTGTTATTAAACCATACTTATATTATTTTCATATTATTTAACTGTTAAAATGAAGTTAGTTTGGATTGGCTGGCCTTGTCTTCATGAGAGGCGCCATCACGACCGGGTTGGGATTTTGGGTCGTGACAAAAGTTAATGGCCCAAACACCCCAAGCCTTAGCCCAAAACAGCTAGCTCGTCTCCAATAAACGCCCCAGCCCAAACCAGATCCCCTCTAATCTTATAACCCGGCCGGGACCCGTTCTCCTAACCTGCTCCATCTCCCTATGATCATGGCCGTTGATCTTAGATGATCCACGGCCGACAATAAAACCCTACTTCCCCTTATATCCCATAACCCAAACCCTAGACCCCATTTCCTATATTTGCCGCCCTCAAACACTCCCAATCTTTCTTCCCCCCCAAGAAACCCTAGCTACCTCATCTCTAATCATTCTCCCATTCTGGCTAGACAATGGAATCTCTTTGTGATTCACCTTCCTTATTTGTGTTACTGCATCAGCATCTACACAACAATGGTGGTTCTTAGTACTTGCCTAAACTTGGCAAGTACTATCTCTCATAATCAGGCCCGTTCAACTTAATCTTGGAGATTTGGACAAAATCTCGTCCATATACACGAAGAAAAGCTTGATTCTTCATACCAGTTGGCCAATTTTGAGTTTTAAAACCTAACTAGGGTTTGGAGTTTGATTTCTTTACTTTCTGGTTACTTTACTGACTTGCATGCGAGATTTTAGTTTTTTTGTTCATATTTACTTGATTTCTTTCCTTGTTTATCTTCCTGATTTTACCACTTTATAAACCCCTCCCCTATTTCCCTTTGAACAAACCTTAGTCATTAAAATTAACTACTGTTACTCTCTTATTCTCTCATTCTATGTACTACCCTGAAATTTGAGACCTTGGCCGGCTGAAAGCCAAGGCCACCAGAATTCAATTGTTGCTCCTTTCTCAGCGTGAGCACTGCCCGGGGTTCGCTTGAAACCCTTGAGAACTCTGACGCACTAGATTTTGGGGTTTTGCTGCTCTTTTGCTATTGACGATTAAAGTACTGCTGGAAATTATTCTTCTTACTTACTTGTTCGTTAATTTATAACTAGTAAGTGATATGCTGAAATTACACTTTAATAAATAGTGTAAAGCGATCGATGTCAAATGTAATAACCCAACAAGGTTGGGGTCGAATCCCACATGGAATAGGTGTGAAAAGGTTAATTCTATCCAGTTAACCGTAACAAAAGTATGAATTGAGTTTGCTTTTAGATAAAGGCTAATCGAAATGTTGAAAATGTAAATAATTTGATTAAAGAAACCAAGGTTGCGTCCCCATTAATGAAGTGTAATGCTATCGGTGTCAATATGATATATTTCTAACGGAAGGTCCTTTTTTATATGCAAATGATGTCTAAGTGACTACCCAATATTTTCCAATAGTTAGGTAGTATTTTCTCTTTATGATTTTTCCAAATATAAAAGAGTTGCAATTACGAACAATTAATTTATGCCAAATAAAACCCACTTATTCCTAAGCAATTTTATTAAACAAGGTTTAAAGCCTTGAGTCTTTGATATTTACTTCTACCAAATTCTATCCCACTTTCCCAAGCAAAGATAGAATTTAACGGCGCTTGTTAATGTTTGCAACCACCAACAATAAATGAAGAATGAGAAATAAATAAATATCAACCAACCGTTATATATATATTCAATGTTAAACACCCATTAACATAACACCCATTTAGGGTCCACAACCTTAGTATTTAAAGTTAGCTACTCATACTAAATTCTGAAACAAGAGAATATTAAATGTCATAAAGCTTACAAAGTGAAAGATTCTTGACCCAAAAGCTTCAAAAAGAAAGGAATATTAATGCCTTGTATTGTAGCTTCAAAGTCTGACAAGATATAACCCACAAAACCCTAATAAATCTATTTATAGAGGGCCAAAAATCGAGACAAAAATCGAACCAATCTTCCCTAAAGTTGAATATGCGACCGCATTTCTGTCGCATAACAGACATGCGGGCCGCATTTTTGACATGTCTATCGCAGATTGTAACCCTAGTTTTGCCTTCACCGCATCCATGGTTTGCGGTCCGCATTGTAGAAATGCGACCGCATCTTGCATCACATTTTCTTCCTTCAGTAGACTTCATGTTTGGTTTGCGGTTACTTCTGCGTCTCGCAAACATGTTATGCGATCGCAGATGAGACCGCATTTTTGAAGTTGAACTTTGCCCAGAAGTCTGTCTTGATCTGCGATCTTGGTGTGAAATATGCGGCTCGCATGTGGGTTTTGCGATCGCAGATGCACATCTGCGATGCCTTTTTGCTCTTTTCTTGTCTTTTTGTGGCTTTTTGAACTCTTTTCCATGCTCTTAGGTCCTTACAGCTCATACTCTGCAAAAATACTAAAATTACATAAGTACCAAGAGAAATTGCATTCAAAACAAGTTAAAATCTAAGCAATTAGTATCAAAATGTGCCGAAATTCTCCGGCACATCAGTAAGTGCCTTTGGCCCTTGAATTTTCATTCTCTGTTCGTTTGTGTTCATGCTATGTACATCTATGTCACTGAAATCTTTGTGAATCAACATGCTTTTATGTCATCTCTGTTTGCACTGAAGTCATTCATGTATAACTTCATTCTTTCGTAGAGTTAATTCTTGATCATGGTGTTAGCCAAGCATGCTTTCCTATTACTTAACATGTGCTCCCTAACTTGTACAATTTTGTGCTCCTTAAAATGGCTTAAGACTTCTAGGATGAGGTTTAATATCTAGCATCTTCTCCTTTATGTGATTCAGACCTAGTTCATACATATCTTGTTAATCTAGAGTCAATATATTTTCACTTATTATGAGTTCTGGTATAGTTTTGAACCTTTGTACTATGATTGATACTCAATATGTTTAGTCTCATGTTCAACTAAGTGACATGATTGCCAATTGTTCTTAACTATGCCCACTAGCCTGTTGTTATACTATTGGTGACCACATTCTCATTAGGCTCTCATGTTAAAATCTTCATGAACTGCCTCTCACTTGTTCCTGTCTATGAATTTGCTAGATTCTCATGTTAATTGTCTGAAGTCTTTTAGGCTAATTCTAGACTATGCTTTGCTTTGAAATTCTATTTGAATCAGTTTGCTAGCTCATGATGTTCAATCCTGTCACTTTAAAACCTAGCATGAGCCCATTTTATGTATGCCTTCTATAATTTCCAATGTTTGATGTGATCCTGCTTATATGTCTTGGGTAGAACTTCTGTTACTTACAGCTTTCAGAATTAAGTTCGCTGAGTAGTTGTCACTTGCATGGTTAAGTGTGGCATCAGTGGGTAAGTCATGCATCTTGGACATGTTGTTGGATTTGGATCCACTTGAGCATCCTCTATTGTTATGCTAAACCTGAGATTTGGGCCTGCTGGTCGTGTGAAAAGTGAGGTTGTTGAAGGCCCAGCCAGACTTATAGTAAAGTACACAATAATTAGAAATTTCAAAATCGTATTCCCTGGCAACGGCGCCAAAATTCCACTCATAACAAGAAAATTCCACTCATAACAAGAAAGTTGAGCAAAAAATCATGAGACACAATGCGATGAAACTCGAAAATCTACGGTACGCATTTCAATTCTGCGAACCGCATTTCAACCGCAAACAGCCACAGAGAATTTAGCTCAAAGGTCAGTTGAAAATGCGGTGGAGGTTCTTATTCTGCATGCGAACCGCATTTCATTCGCAGACAGGTACAGAAACTTTTGCTCATATATTGGTTGAAAAAGCGATGGATTGTACAAAAATGCGTTTCGCGTTTCAATCCGCGAACCGCATTTCCACCGCAGACCTGACAAGTACGTGTTCACATTATTTTTCAAATTTTTATTTTCCCTTCATACTAAGTAAAAAAAAAAAAAAAAAAAAAAAAAAAAAAAAAAGCATACCACAAACTAACAAAACATCAGACGGAAACAGAGCAAATTCCGACAACCTCCATCGGAATATTACAACTCAGGCAAAGAGTTCTCAGAGCATTAATCTAAGAGTACCCATCTATGTCAAGGTATGTACCCTTCATCTTCACCTTCAAGTTGTGGTTTTGAAACCCTAGGCGTGATTTTTTAATGAAGAAGTTCAAAGTGTAGAAAACCCTAGGCATGATTTTTTAATGAGTAGAAAATCAAACTATTGGGTTTGATTGATCAATGGGATGCCTATTCTTGGGTATGTGAAGAATTTTGCGGTCTACATATTCTAAATGTGGACTGCATTTAGGTCGCACTCCCTAACCCTAGTGGCCTGAGGAAGATGACAAACGCGGTGAGTCTGCGAACCGCAGACCCACCGCAAACACATCCAGAACATCTCACAAACTTGGATGACAAATGCGGTGGTTATGCGATCGTAGATCTTGTTCTGCGATTAGAATGCGATCGCATTTGTATGCAATGACTAGGCTTATGCACATAACCACTATGCAACGTGGTTTGCGATTCGCATAGTTGTTCTATGATCGCAGATCACATCGCAGTTCCATAACTCTTTGATTATCTATCCTGTTTTCGCCTTTTCTCGAATTATGATAATGTCACTAACATGTGCTATTTATGCAGACATGGCTAAAAAAACATCCCAAAAGAAAAAAGGCCTTCCACCGCTTCGCCCTCCGAACCAACCAAACGAGGAAAGAAAGATTCAACTAGACCGAACACCTCCCAGTCTGAAGAGGAGGATTGCTTTCCGGAAGTTGATCTAGTTGCAGAAGCACGGAGGAAGAAAGGAGATGACCTTCAGCTTCGCTTTGAAGTTGAAGGCTCAAGGTCTTTATTTCGGGAAGCACTCGCAAAGAGAAGGATTCTGCCGGAGAAAAAGCTGAGTCTGAATGGGCTCCCAGAACACTACCCTCACATCTTGGATAACATTAAAATGAGGAACTGGGAGTACTTCACCACGGACCCAAAGGAGTACAATGAATCAATGGTCCGGGAATTCTATGCGTCGTATGGAGCATCACAATCACCATACCATAGACGCAATAGACTTTTCACCGGCACTGTCAATGTTCGGGGGAAGACTGTGTTCTGTGACAGCAACCACATCAATGAATTATTCTTCCCTAACTGGGAAGCAGGCACAGCGGAGTACGATGCAATGTACTCCAACAGAGAACATGAGCGTGGATGGATAGCATCCACCATTGCAAAGGGGGTTCCAGCTTGGATCAATCCTGGAAGGAAACTTTACAAAGAGGCCCTCACACGGGAAGCCAAATATTGGCTCAGCTTCGTCACTTCTCATCTCGTACCCTCCAGAAATGAAACAGAAATCAGCATTGAGAAGGCACTTCTCATTGCATGTATAATGAAGGGGGTTAAAATTGATGTGGGGAGCCTGATCTTCCAGGAAATTGGTATCCGAGCTACTTAGCGGGCCACATCACTACCATTCCCAAGTCTGATAACCACCCTTTGCCAAGAGGTGGATGTCCCATTCCTACCACAACGAGACAGACTTGGGAGGTCTACGAGAGATATTGATATCACTCGTATCAGCGATGCATCGGCCCCAACAACAACCCCAATAGAAGACATTGACTCTCAAAACCTCCTGTCTCCTCAAGATCCTGAACCTTCTACAGCTGCTGACGCACCTGCACCATCAGCTACCACCTGCCCATCAGCCTCACACATGCCAGCCATTTCAAGAATGGGTCTTATTGTTCATCATAATAACTCTAAAATGGACCAGCTCTTGAAGTCATTGCCCTGGCTGATAAAACAAGCATTGACTCTGTTGCTACAACAACAATTGGAATTCGGAGAAAGGTTGTCAAAGCTGGAATCGAGGGTTGACAGCATTGAACAAGGTGGTGTGAGGGGTCTACCCCAACTACAGAAGGATGTAAAATTATTAAAGACCGATCTCCAGAAGATGCAACATCTGGAGTTCGATATCTCATCCCTCCTCCCCAACGAGGGTAACCAGGGTGTCGGTCAGGCCGACTTGGGACTCGACTTCACGACACTCTTGACGGACATTCCCCCGTCAGCTGCTAAAGTGTCTCAGCCTCCCGCCCCTACAATACCGGTGGAATCTACTGATGATGAGACCTCGAAAGGGTTTTCAGAATCCGAAGAGGACAACTCCGAGGAAGCCAGTGTCGAGCTGATGCGGGTGCAACCCCTACTCCACAGGAAAAAGGAAAAGGAATTGTGCTGCCTACAGCAGAGGAGGAACAGGAGGAGCTAGACATCGAAGCTGCCATTGAGCGCTCATTGATAGATAAGGCCGCCAGGAGACTTCCTTCGGCGGGAGATGGTAGTAGCAGCTCAGCGGCTCCCTCACCGGCTTTGGACCGGACTCACTCTCCTCCTCCAGCACCGGCAAAGAGATAGGCTACTCTCTTCGCGCAATTGTGCCTCCAGGGAACCCCTTGTCCTTTCCCTTTTTTTTTATTATTGCATTGGGGACAATGCATGTGCTTAAGTTGGGGGTGGGTAGCCTTACATTTCTGTTTGGTCTGTATATGTTGATTGACTTGTGGGTGACATCTGTATATGCCTAAATAGTAATGTTTTATGCTTTTTGTGTATATGTTGTTGTAAGTAAATAGTTAGCAATAAATTCCCCTTGTTTTTTCTTTTGTCGGGTTCTTTTTCAAGGGTGTAATAGTAGAACCGGGCTGTTGAGTATAAAGTATATTGACCAGGATGGTATGTCTGCGGACAAACAAGTATGTAACCATATGTGAAGTATAGACCCCTAGAACAAATCAATTAGGTGAATTTGAGGCTCGCCCAGTAACTCTAGTTCTACTTAGAATTGTGTATTTATACACGAGGAAAGCCTCAAGTTACTAAATGCGAATCCCAAAGTTGTAAACTATGTTAACCAAACAGTTGATGTGCCAGTGTGTGTGAGCTCATTGTTTTGATAGTTCTTGTGTTCATTGCTGCCATCTAGAACTTGCCCGGTTGGTTCTTCGTTGCCTAGAATACGTACGCTAAGTTAGATAAGTGATCTTAGGCTTTCTTTGAGTAGTGATAAAACCTTTCTAGCCTCTTTCAGCCAACCTGTGCATAATGACTATCACTAAAACCCTATTTTGAGCCTTGTAGCTTTTTTATTGGCCTCCGCATTACAACCTGATCCCGTTCATCAAAGATGACTTCTTTTGAACCCATTCCTCCTTGAACATTGATAATATTGATAGAAGCTAAGTTGGAGGTGGGGATCAATAATAAAATGGGCAAGATCATGAAATAAAACGGGGACTCCGTACCTCAAAAGCTCATGTTAATCTATGGAAGCTTCGAAAAAAAAAATTAATATACCACACGTTTGAAAGAAAAAGAAGAAAAGAAATATTCTATGTGAGTGGTATAAAGAAGCTGGAGAATCAAATGAAGAGGTACGCGAGTGGGGTTTAATGTGGGACTGTAAAGCCATTGAGGCCAAAGGAACAAAAAGTTGAAAGAAGAAAGAGTGTAATTAGTGTTCAAGGAGGAAGTAGCCACTATTATCTAAATTTACACCCTACCCTTCCTTAAACCGACATTAAAAGCCTATAAAGTCCTTATGTGATCTCTAACCAAAGTGTTCTTATAACTAGGCGATAAATTAAAATAAGGGCAAGCCTATGGCATGGTAGGTGGTGGCACTTGAAATTCTATTCTGAGAGCGAGTGTTCTAGTTCTTTTGTCCCTTGATTTTGCTATGATAGATACTGTGAGAGTGGGACTTTCTTCCTAGTGAGGGCACATACACTTCTAGGTTGATAGCCAGTTGAGTTTTGAGTAAAAGCATAAGTAGATTCAGCTGAAAGTAGCATCTAGTTACTTTGTTGAGGCTCAAAGTTCACTAATTGATTGTTTGTTTTTGGAGCGTGATAATGATTCAAAGGGGGTACAGTGAAAAAATGGTTATACTTAAGATGTTACCAACAAACACCGTCCTTGGTCAGTGTTGCTTTATATTTGATAGGTAGAGTCTAAGTTAGGATGGTGTCGTGTTAATTGCTTGAGGACAAGCAAGAGCTTAAGTTGGGGGTGTTGATGTGCCGGGTAATTTCGGCACATTTACATATTATTTGCTTAGAGTTTTACTTGTTCTACTTGTTAATTATCATGATATTTACTTAGTTTTAGTGTAATTTCAGTATATTAAGGGAAGAAACCCAGAAGCATGAAAAGAAGTCCAAAAAGATGTCCAAAGGAAAGAAAAGAGTTCAAGAGTATAGCAGGTTCAATTCTGCGACCGCAGAACAGCTATGCGAGTCGCAGAAGTTGGAAGAAGATCGCAGAGGCAGACAGAAGTTCAAGCCAAATTTCAAGTTGAGAATGCGGTCACAAATGCGACCGCAGAACAAGAATGCTAACCGCATTATCATCGCAGACACGAACAGAGTCTGAGGTGAAAAATAGAGTGGAAATCGCAATTGCATTTTGCGATCGCAGAGTCAATCTGCGGACCGCATGTTCAGATGCGATGAGAGGGAAACTGACTAGTAGGATCTGCGATGGGAAGTGAAGTTTCTGCAAACCGCATTCCTGCTCTGCGACAGGAATGCGATCGCAGACGTGCAAATAGGTCAAACTTAACTGCTGCTCGCCTCGGATTTTAGGTCTCTATAAATAGCTTTTCTAGGGTTGTGTGAAGGGAGATTGGTCAGAATTCAAAATGCAAAGTATTGCTTTTGGTTATTTTCGAATTTAGAGAGATTTTTGGGTGATCAAAAGAGAGAATTCGATATTGTTGTAAGATGAATTTAATTATTCTTATTTGTTCTTCAGTTTTTAACATGTGTAGCTAGACTCTAACACTGAGGTTGTGAACCCTAGATGGGTGGAATGTTATTGAAAGGTTGATATTGATTCCAATTTTTGAAAGAAGCTTGATATTTATTTATCTCTTGTTCTTAAGTTAATCGTTAGTGGTTGCAAACATTAACGAGTGCCAATTTACGCTATCGTATCTTGAAAAAGTGAGATATAGTTTGGTAGAGATAAATAACAATAATTCAAGGCTTTAAACCTTGTTTAACGAAATCACTTAGGAATAAGTAGATTTCAATTTGGCGAATGATTGGGTGTTCTTAATTTTGACTCTTTAGTATTCGGGAGAATCATAAGAGGATACGTTATCTAAGTGTTGGGAAATATTAGATAACACGGTAATAAGAACCGATTGCATATCAAGAACGGATGTCAATGTCAATATCAATACATTCTATTACATTAGGGGGAACACAACCTTAGTATCTCAACTTCATATCTTTACTTTCAAATTATTTTCGAGCTGCAACTATTAGTTTACTTTTCTTTACGTACTCAACATTAATTTACTCTATTTTGCTACTTGATCGAATTACGACTAAGTACAGTATTGCATTAATCAGATAATTATTTCACACCTATTCCCTGTGGGATTCGATCCCAACCTCGTTGGGTTACTATATTTGACATCGATTGCTTACACTATTGTAAAGGTGTAATTTGAGCGGATCATCGTTCACCCTCCTAACTTCTATCACTAGGTCCCTAAGTTCCCAGTCAACCAAAATACCTACCCTGCTCTTACCCCTCTCGCCTCCTGAGTACCACAGTTTAAACCTATCTGTATCTCGAGCCTTAGTACCAACTCATCTAGTCTCCTGGGGACACACTATATTGATCTTCCTCGTCAGGAGAATCTTCGCTAACTCTATCGACTTCCCCATCAAAATACCAATGTTCCAAGACCCAACTCTCAGCCTAGAGACTCCCTTGCCACCTTTGCCTCCCCCTCCCCGCCGACCCGTCCAACCTGAGGACATGACCGTATTCTACCATCACTCACCCCCGCCGCTGTAATCCAAGGCAAACTAAGCTAGTATTATCATTTAAATCAGGCAAAGAATTAAATTAAAAGAATAAGGTCTAACACTTAAAATTCTATTCACTACTAATGGAGTACAAATAAGTAAAACAGACAAGCAAGAGAAACTATAGTAAAGACAGAAGAAGTCCAATCGAACAGAAAACAGTAGTCGAAATTAAAGATAGTCAAGCAATTACTGGCACAGCGCTGGAACTAGAAAACACTAAACAAGTACTAGCAAGCGAACTAGTACAGGTAGGCAATTAAGAATTATGCTATAACTAGTGCAAATTATTAATTTAGCACCAGGGAGATAGAGATATTGATTGATGAAAGGAGGTACCAACTCCCGACAGTGTAGAACCTGGATGGATCGTCGTGAATGCCAAAGGGGGAGCTGCAGCAATAACCTTAGTCAATTTCCAGCAGTTCACGTGCTCCACGCGATGGCGCTGCCTCCAACCGACTCTGACTTCTAGCCGGAGCGTACGTCTCACGCTCCGTTCCGTTCTGTTGACACCGACAAAGTGAGTACCTATAAAATAGAAAGAGGCGCCGAAAAGGGAAAAGGAACGGGAAAGGAAGAAAAGGGTATGTGGTGCGCAACCTCAGATCTGGGTCAGTTTTCGGTAGGTTTTTGGCTGTACGGCTGGTTACAAGAACAAAAGGGAGAAAAAAGAAGAAGGGGTGGCCTCTGCTGCTATGACAGACCCTGGTTCAGGGAGAGAAAAGAAGATGAAATAGGTTGAGACGAATAAGGGAAGAGAAGGAGAGACAGAGAAAGGTAGGAGAGAGAGAGAGAAACAGGAGAGGAGAAGAAAACAACGAGGACTAGGGGGAAGAGAGAGAAAGATGAGGCAGTGGACTTAGCTAGTTTTCCGGTGATAGAGCCGCCGGCGGTTGGGAAGTTTGTAAGAGAAAGAGACGTTACAATTTGAGATGAGAGAGGAGAGAGAGTGTTTATGGGAATTAAACAATGACCAGATTATTTAATAGATATATTTTTATCAATAGATATTTGTAATATACTAGATAAATAATGTAATAATATACTAGATATTTGTAATATTATAATATGGAAATTAAATAATGACGAGATTATTTAGTGGATATATCGGGTATAATATAAAATATATATTTATAATATACTAGATAAATTGGTATGAAATTTGGAAAGAACCTTAGAGAATGACATTCATGTTTTATTCTGAAATAAGTAATCTCGGGATTATTATGCCATTCTCAATGTGAGATAGAATAATACCAGAATTAGTGGTATAAAATAATCCTGAAATTGTTAATCCAAATTCAAAAATTCAACTAAATATAGAATAAAATAAACTTAAATCTAATCCAAAATTATTATTGCTTATCCCACCCACTAAACGACCCCTAACTGCTTTTTGTTCTTTCCCTTAGGAAAAATTGTTAACTTATCGATTATCCAACACAATTTTCTGCAGAAAAAGTTTAGTTATAACCAAGTTAAGTTTAATTAAGAGTATTTTGTGTCAATCAGCTAACTATGACCAATTTTCTAGTAGGTGCTTCTATTTCACCTCTTTTTTAGCATTTATTACTAAAAGACCGTTTCCCTCCCAAATCCAAGTTTTCAACTGCCATTTTCAAGGAATTCTAAATTCTGTTCTGGATTCAGGTTTCACTTTCAATATCCTTTAGCCCTAGTTTGAATTTCGTTACTCTACCTAGTTGCTTGTAATGTGGTGTTCGTGTAATTATCTTCTTTGTCTTCAAGAATTGTTGGTCGATGTTGCCATGTCTTGTTTGGTGTTAATAATCGTGTTCTTCGATTTCCTGTAATATGCTTGTTTTATCATCAAGTTGTTTGCTATACTGTCTTCGGTAAAACTGGGTTTTACAAAGATTTTAAGAGGGTGTTTGGGTAAGCTTATAGACAGGTCTAGTGGTGGCAAAATGGTTAAAAAAAAATAGTTATCCATCCATATTTTTCATTGAAAAATGGATTGGATAATGAACTTTTTAAAAAGAGCTCAAATATGAATAAGAATCATATTATCCATTTAGAAAATAGATAACTAATGGCTTTAACTTTTACATTTGTAAAGCCTCAAACTGGGAGTTCTTCAAGTTTGAGAGACTAGGAATTTTCTCAAAAGTGATCATATTCAAGAAGTCATAGATATTCCATATTATCCGCCTGATAACTCGTTTTTTATCCGTAATAGATATGGGTCGGGTCGGGTCGGATAATTTAATCGTTTTTGTATTACCTGTTTTCGACCCGTCCATATCCGACCTAACCCGCCCGTTTGTCACCCGTAGACTGGTCAAAGCATCACTATCCTAGTGGTCAATGGGAGGTACCCCATGATGTCTCAGATTCTAATCCAAGTAGAGGCAAAAAATATCAGGTCAGTTCTTCTCATCTTTCCATTCCTTAGTGGTTGGAGTTAATCAGTACCGATGTTAACGGAGGTAGCAGGTACCCAATGGAATAGTCGAGGTCAAATTGACTTAAAACGTCTTTTGGCTTATTTATACATTTAGTAAACATACAAAAACTTATAAGCTAACATCTTCCATAGTGATAAATTGGTCACCCCCAACTCATAAATTTTTAGCTTATAAGCATTTTTGGTTTGACAAAGATTTTTATTATTTTATTCTTTACTTACAAAGATGCTTTGAAATTTATTCTTGGTATTTTAGACATTTTACCAAAAGAATAGCTTACCCAATTTTTTTTTTTACCAAACACATCAATGGCTTATTATTAGTTTTAGCATTTCTACCCAAACACGTAACTGCTTATTTATAAAATCAATTCCAGTACTTAAACGTGCTTATTAGCATTTTATTCTTATCAGTACTTAAATGTGCTTATTAGCATTTTATCATTAGTTAACCCAAACGAGCTCTAAGTTCTACCTACTTTGTAGATGTCTGTGTTAGCGGAAACAAGTCCCTCAAAGATGCTTGGGGAGAGATTACATGAGAGCGTAGGCAATGAGTATCCTAGATCTCCATCCACATTTAAGCGCCCAGAAGTTGATACAACCCGTAAGTTTCCTGAAACTTGTGGTCTATTTGTTGGTCAAACGAAAGGAAGCAGAATTCAGTGTTACGCTGATGCTCAGATCTACCAGGAATTTCCATCCACTTCTAAGGGTGTAAAAGTTGAGGACACATCGAATTTTACTGAAATTCGTGGCGTGCATGTTCCTCAAACGAATGGAAGCGGTACTCAATGTCCTGTTGATGCTGAGATCAAAAGTGATTGAGTCAGCCAAGCCTTTAAGAGTTTTTGTGCCAAATACTTTGAGCGGCAAGCCTGCAAGCGAAGTTAGAGAGTCCCTGAATGTGATTGAGTCACCCAAGCCTTTAAGAGTTTTTGTGCCAAATACTTTGGATGGCAAGCCTGCAAACAAAGTTAGAGATGTTGTATGGGGTCGAATACGATCGCTTGCATAGGGAGCACCGGTTTTGGGTTTTGAAGATTGGCATCGATTGAGATCGCCATCCGGTAAGTCGAGACCGGTACATCGAGAAGGGAAGTCCGAGGTCGGACGTCATCAGGACGAAGCTCGAAGTCAAGGCGTTCGAGATGAGATTACCGAGACCAGTCTGGGTGAAACATCTTATAGTAAAAATATCAGATATGCGTAACAGAAGGACCGGAAATCTCGTGATATGTAAATATCTCGGCCGAAATCGCGGCCGAAATCAGCAAAGACGTTGAACTCAATAATTTTAGGAATTTTTTACCTTGTAAATAAGTCTTTTACCTTGTATAGAATTCTCCTCCCTTCCTATATAAATAGACAGCCCCACTGTAAAAATGGGGGACAAGACACGATCAAGATAAAAAGTTTGGCATATTTTAATTACTCTCTTTATCAATACTAATTTCATTCTCGTTCATCTAAGAAGATTCCACCACAGCTGAGCTATCCAATATTGGTGGTTTGCTCACTCTCTTACTTGTTGAATTTAGTCTTTATTTATTGTTCATTATTTAATTGTATTAGACCAAGTCACGTATTCTTAAAATCACATATAAATTTAATTATTACTCGTAATTAAGGGTAAATAGATTGGCGCCCACCGTGGTCGATGATGCAGCAAAGATCGAAGTCGATACTAGAAAGCGGGCCTTCCCTGAAGAAGAAGATTCCGAGAATTCTGACTGATGCCGCCTGTTGTACAATATGTCTTTCTAGGATTCTCATTCTTTTTTTTTTTTGTAACACGCTTTATTTTGTATATATAAAAGTATTTCCCTTTTTTGTCTGATTCTGTTCTGAAATTTCCAATTTGCGAACTTTCCTGCCTCCCAGGTTTAGCTAAGACTTAGCTTATTTTCCAATAGATTTTCTCCTTTCTTGGCGGATTGGATAAGGCCTAAGCCTCGAAAGGGGGTCGAGATTTGCCTTGATAGGTCTTATTCCTTTTTGAATTTTGTTAATTTGACATGGCCTTGGCCCGTTAAGAAATCGGATCTGTCTTAACAAATCTCAACTCGATTCGGCCTTAGCTTTTTACGAATTCGGATTTGCCTTAATAGGTCTTATTTCTTTTTGGATTTCATTAGCTCGATGCGTCCTTGGCCTATTAGGAAATCGGGACTCTGCCTTAGCAGATTTTGTTCCCTTTTGAATTTTACTAACTTGATTTGGCCTTAGCCCTTTTATAGAATCGAGGTCTTGCCTTGGAAAGTTCCAATCATCCTCGAATTTAATTCGGTTCGTCCTTAGCCCTTTATAAATTGGGATTTGCCTAAGTAGGTCTTACTTCCCTTCGAGTTTTATTAACTCGATACGGCCTTGGCCTTTCAAGAAATCGGGGTTTGCCTCAATAGGTCTTATTCCCCTCTGATTTCCACACGGAGTTCTGAACAATGTTAGTTTTCGATAATGTAATGAAAATCGAAGTGGCCCTTGGGCTCAGAGACAAAATATAGGTGCCAAAGAACTTTTATTAGCATTCATGTGCTTGTACAATTTTGCTTAAGGGGTAGATCAATCTACTTGGTCACGGTACTTTCGACCGTTTTGATTCCTAATGATCTATGAGAAGTCCCCCCGAATTGAAGTAGCTAAGCAAAGATTCGAAGTAGACAAACAATCTCCAGATACTCAAGGTCGATTGAAGTTGTGCACCAAATATTATTATCTTCGATAAGCGACCAATCTGAGTTAGCACGATTCCTGGTTGCCTCATTAAGAACCTTGCTGTAAAACCTAATTTGGGACAAAACCGGCCGAAGGGAAAAAGAGTGCAACGCGTGCTTTCAGTCCTAATGTCCTGTGCTTCTTGGCTCGAGGTTACTTAATTTAATACCTGCAGATGTTAGTAACATAAAACAAACAAATAAAAAATGAAATTTCTTACCTTAACAATAGTATCGTTTCAGGTGGCTCACGTTCCAATTGTTTGGAAGCTGTTTGCCATCCATGGTTCCAAGCTTGTAAGATCCCTTTCCGGTAACCTTCAAGATAATGTAGGGCCCTTCCCAGTTTGGTCCTAGCTTCCCTTCGTTCGAATCTCGAGTGTTGGGTGTGATTCTTCTGAGTATCAAGTCCCCAACGTTGAAGTATCGAAGACGGGCTCTCCGGTTGTAATACCTTTCAATCTTTTGTTTTTGTGCCGCCATTCGAACAAGGGCTGCTTCCCTTCTCTCATCCAATAACTCTAAATTGATATTCATAGCTTCTCGGTTCGATTCTTCGGTTGTGTATTGGAACCTGATGCTTGGTTCGCCTACTTCTACTGGTATTAATGCTTCAGCACCGTATACTAGGGAGAATGGAGTGGCCCCGGTGCTAGTTTTCTCGGTTGTGCGATATGCCCATAGAACTTCGGGCAGTATTTCTCTCCATTTTCCCTTTGTGTCGGTTAACCTTTTCTTCAAGTTTCGAATTATGGTTTTGTTGGTCGACTCAACCTGTCCGTTGCCGCTGGGGTGATATGGCATCGATAATATTGTCTTGATCTTGTTGTCTTCGAAGAACTTCGTCACTTTGCCGCCAGTGAATTGCTTGCCATTATCGCACACGATTTTCGATGGCATCCCAAATTGGCAGATGATATGGTCCCGATGAAGTCGATCACTTCCTTTTCTCTAACTTTTTCGTATGCCTGTGCTTCAACCCACTTGGAAAAGTAGTCAGTCATAAAAAGAATAAATTGAGCTCTACCTGGTGAACAAGGGAGAGGGCCGACGATGTCCATCCCCCATTTCATGAATGGCGATGGCGATAGGACCGAATGCAATGTCTCTCCGGGCTGATGGATCATTGGTGCGTGCCTTTGGCACTTGCTTCACGTGCGTACGAACTCCTTCGTATCTTTCTCTATATTGATCCAATAGTAACCGGCTCGAATTATTTTTCGAACCAAGAATTCGGAGCCGGAGTGATTCCCACACGTGCCTTCATGTATTTCTCTTAGAATATACTCGGTGTCGCCGGGCCCAAGACATATTGCGAGGGGGCCTCCGAATGTCCTTCTGAGTAGGGTTCCATCACCGGATAAACAGAATCGGGCTGCCTTTGTGCGTAACGCTCTCGTTTCTTTGGGATCCGAAGGTAGTTTACCTGAACTGAGATACTCTATGTACTTGTTCCTCCAATCCCAGGTCAAGCTTGTCGAGTTAATTTCGGCATGGCCTTCTTCCACCACCGATGATCCCAAGTTGGCGAGGGCATCGGTCTCACTATTTTGTTCTCGCGGTATGTGCTGTAAGGTCCACTCTTTAAACCTATGTAGTGTGACCTGAAGCTTGTCCAAATACCTCTACATTCGCCCTTCTCTAACTTCGAAAGTCATGTTTACTTGATTGACTACGAGGAGGGAATCACATTTGGCCTCGAATATCTGTGCCCCCAGGCTTTTGGCCAGCTCTAAACCTGCAATCACAGCTTCATACTCTGCTTCGTTGTTAGTTAATTTTACAGTCTTAATAGACTGTCGAATTGTATTCCCAATTGGGGGCCTTAGTACGATACCAAGCCCCGATGCTTTCGAATTGGAGGCGCCGTCTGTGAATAGAGTCCACACTCCCGAAGGAGTCCCCGATTCGGTCATCAATTCTCTCTCGACCTCGGGCATTAGCGACGGCGCAAAGTCGGCGACGAAATCTGCCAACACTTGAGATTTGATCGAGGTTCGGGGCCGATATTCAATATCGTACCCGCTTATTTCGATGGCCCACTTGGCCAGTCGGCCTGATAGCTTAGGTTTATGCATAATATTCCTCAGGGGATAAGTTGTTACTACACATATGGGATGACATTGGAAGTAGGGTTTTAGCTTTCTAGAGGCACTCAATAAAGCGAGTGCTAACTTTTCCAAATGTGGGTATCTAGTTTCGGCCTCACCTAAGGTTCTACTGACGTAATAAATGGGAAACAACGTACCTTGTTCTTCTCGGACCAGGACCCCGCTCACCGCTACTTCTGAAACGGCAAGGTAGAGGTATAATTGCTCACCTGTTTTTGGTGTATGCAACAAAGGTGGACTAGAGAGATACCTCTTAAGTTCTTCTAACGCACGCTGACATTCCGGACCCTATGAGAAGTCGTTCTTCTTTTTCAGCAAGTTGAAGAATTGGTGACTCCGGTCGGACGATCTCGAGATGAATCGGCCCAGGGCTGCTATCCGACCTGTCATCTTTTGCACAGCTTTCACACTGTCTACAATTGTTATATCTTCGATGGCTTTGATTTTTTCGGGGTTAATTTCAATTCCCCGGTTCGAGACCATGAAACCAAGGAATTTTCTCGAGCCCACTCCAAATGCACACTTCTCCGGGTTCAACTTCATGTTGTACCGTTTCAACACATCGAACGTTTCCTGCAAATGGCTCAAATGGTCCTCTGCACGCAGGGACTTAACTAACATGTCATCAATGTAAACTTCCATTGTTTTTCCTAGTTGTTCCTCGAACATCTTATTTACTAGGCGTTGATAAGTAGCCCCGTATTTTTTAAACCGAATGGCATCACGTTGTTACAATAAGTACCATACTTAGTGATGAAGGATGTCTTTTCTTGATCATCCTTGTCCATTCGTAGCTGGTTATAACCAGAGTAAGCATCGAGAAAGCTAAGGGTCTCGTGGCCAGCGTAGCATCGATCATGCGATCGATGTTGGGCAAGGGAAAAGAATCTTTAAGGCACGCCTTGTTCAAATCTTTATAATTTATGCGCATTTTTAGCTTATTTCCCTTTTTAAGAACTATAACTACATTTGCTAGCCATTCCGTGTATTTGACTTCCCGGATGGACCCTATATTTAAAAGCTTAGTTACCTCATCCATGATGAATGCTTGTTTGACTTCGGATTGAGGCCTCCTCTTTTGCTTGACCGGCTGAAATTTCGGATCGATGCTCAATTTGTGATATGTGATTTCCGGTGGTATCCCTGTTATGTCAAGATGGGACCAAGCGAAAGAATCTTCTTTAGCTAAAAGAAATTAAATAAGTTTGGCCCTGAGCTCGGAGCTTAGGCCCGAGCCCAGGTATACCTTTCTATCCGGCGAGTCGCCTCGGAGTGAAATTTGCTCGAGTTCCTCGACCGTTGACTTGGTTGCATCGGACTCGTCGGGACCGATGAACGACCGGGGAACCCCATAGTCGTCATCTTCGAGATGATCCTGCTCACCTTCGTTTGTTGAAGGTGGTACCTGTGATTGCTATTTGGTTCTTTGGGAAGGAGCGGTCGATTTCGGCACTGCTTCTTCTACTGCGAACATCTCTCTCGCAGCATGCTGTTTTCCGTAAATAGTTACGATCCCATCAGCCGATAGGAATTTCAACATTTGGTGCAGTGTTGAGGGTACTTCCCTAATATCATGAATCCATGGCCTCCCGAGTAAGGCATTGTATCTCATATCCCCTTAGATCACGCAGAATTTTGTTTCCCGAACAGTACCGGCGGTGTTCACCGGCAACGTTATTTCCCCTTTGGTTGTCTCGCAAGCCATGTTGAAACCATTGAGAATTCGAACTTCAAGAATAATCCGGTCTGTCAATCCGAGCTGTTCAATAACCCACGATCAGATTATATTTGCTGAACTACCAGGATCGACAAGTACACGCTTCACCCTAGTTTTGTGTACAAGCATCGATATTACTAAGGCGTCGTTATGGGGTTGCATGACGCCTTCTGCATCCTCTTCGCCGAAATACAAAGCTCCCTCCATCGCATAATCCCGGGTGCACTTTTCTCGGGTGATAGATATTTTGGTGTATTTTAATACCGGACCTTGGGGCGTATCTATGCCACCGATTATCATATTGATCGTGTGCTGAGGCTCCTCCTGATTTACTGGTCTATTCCTGTTCCCGTAATGGTTTTTGGCCTGGTCGCTCAAAAACACCGAAGGTGCCTTATTTTCGAGCAACCGTGTCACCTCTTCCCTTAGCTGTCAACAGTCTTCTGTCTTATGCCCATGTGTGCCATGGTACTTACATATCAAGCTGGGGTCTCTCTTAGCTGGATCCGATTGCAGCGGTCAAGGCCACTTGGTATCCTTAATGCGACCGACGGCCGATACGAGAGTCGCCGAGTCGACATTGAAATTATATTCTGACAGTCGTGGTGCTTCTCGGTGACCAGCGTCTCTCTCGAAGTTATTTCTTGCCAATGGTCCTCGGTTCCTTTGATTAAGATCATTCCTCCTTTCCTGTCTCGGGGAACCCTGCGTTACTGGGATGGTCTTTTGGTCTCCAGGATATGGTCGATGCCTGTCCCTGCTCGATCTCGGCTCTCGGTAAATATCTCTCTGAACCCTATCGCGAGTTTTGATGGGGTGGGGTAAGTGGATCCCGAGGGGGCCCCAAGTTGATCGTCCTCGACCCTAATCTTCGATTGGTATCAGTTGTGTATATCTGCCCAAGTAGCAGCCGGATATTCAATCAAGCATTGCTTAAGCTGTTGTGAAGCCGTTGAACTTTGAGCGTTGAGCCCTCAGGTGAAGGCCTGTACGGCCCAATCATCAGTGACCGGTGGTAGGTCCATTCGTTCCATCTGAAAGAGAGATACAAACTCCTTCAGCATCTCGTTGTCTCTTTGCCTAACTTTAAATAAGTCCGATTTCCGTGTCTCGACTTTGATGGCACCCGCTGAGCTTTTACGAAGGTGTACGCAAGCATGGCAAAAGAATCGATGGAATTCGGGGGCAAGTTGTGGTACCAAGTCATTGCTCCCTTTGACAAGGTCTCTCCGAATTTTTTTTAAGAGAACGGACTCAATCTCATCATCCTCGAGATCATTTCCCTTTATGACGCATGTGTATGTTGTTACATGCTCATTTGGGTCAGATGTCCCGTTGTACTTGGGTATTTCCGGCATGCGAAACTTCTTTGGTATGGGCTTGATGTAAAACCTTTCCCATCAAGCGCGAAAGGTTTTTGCACGAATTTCTTCGAATCTAAGCCTTTCAACACCGGGGGTGCTCCTGGAATCTGATTCATCCTCGAGTTATATGTTTCTACCTTTTTGTCATTGGCTTCTATCTTCTTCTCGCCTGACTCGACTCGCTTGGTCAGTTCTTCAAGCATCTTCATGATCCCGGGATTTGCCCCCGATCCGTTTTCGCTTGGTTCTGCCGTGACTGGTTCGTTCCCAGGGATGACTTCTCGAGAAGAACTGGCTGCAACCCTATTCGAAACCTGACTCCGACTTTGCAACTGAGCGATGGCCGCTTGCTGGGTTTGTAACATGTCAAATATCATTTTGAGACTGATCCTGTCTCCCTCGTCATTTTGAGCTATTGAGCGGTATTCTCTTCGAACATTGTTCGACGGGCCAGAAGTCTGATCCACATCGATCGCCATTTGAGAATTGGCGTCGACTGGAATTTCATTACCGGGCATCACATTGTTGTTTTCGCCCTGGTGGTCAAACTCGCCATTAACGAACTGAGGCACAGATTGTGAGTGCGACATGATTGCGTTATAACCTGAAACCAAAAGATTCTGCAAAGAACAAGCATAAAATGGTGTGTGTGACAGAAAATTGTATCAAACGTTCACTATTATCCTTAGCCCCACAGTGGACGCCCAACTGTTTACCCTTAATTACGAGTAACAATTAAATTAATATGTGGGTTTAAGTATACGTGACTTGGTCTAATACAATTAAAGAATGAACAATAAATAAAGACTAAATTCAACAAGTAAGAGAGTAAACAAACCACCAATATTAGATAGCTCAGCTGTTGTGGAATCTTCTAAGATGAACGAGAATGAAATTAGTATTGATAAAGAGAGTAATTAAAATATGCCAAACTTTGTATATTAATCGTGTCTTTTTTCCACCATTTACAGTAGGGCCGTCTATTTATATAGGAAGGGGAGAGAATTCTATACAAGGTAAAAGACTTATTTACAAGGTAAAAAATCCCTAAAATTATTGAGTTCAACGTCTTTGCTGATTTGGGCCGCGATTTCCGCCGAGATGTTTACATATCACGAGATTTTCGGTCCTTCCGTTATGCAAATCTGATATTTTTACCATAAGATGTTTCATCCGGACTGGTCTCGATAATCTCATCTCAAACGCCTTGGCTTCGAGCTTCGTCATGATGACGTCCGACCTCGGACTTCCCTTCTCTCGGTCTCGACTTACCAGATGGCGACCTCATCGATGCCAATCTTCAAAACCCAAAATCGATGCTCCCTATGCAAGCGATCGGATTCGACCCCATACACATAAAATTCATGCAAATGATTCAAAAGATTGAAACTTTCTCAACAAAATGGAGCTCCCGCTATCAAAGTAGGACTATGAACCAAAAAGGTGGCACTAGAAGCAATTCCATTGGACGAAGCAACGTGCAAATCCATTTTTTATTGGAGGATATCTAGAAAGAAAAAAATGAAAAAGAATATAAATTCTACTAAAAAATAAAAATAAAATAAATTCTATATAAAAATCGAAAAAGACTAACGACCTGGATATTACCGTAAATATATAAAAATCAAGATCCAAATTGCAAAGCAACTTTCTATAAGTAGTCCAACGACCCCAAAGTTTTCATAAAAAGAGCAAATGGCTCGCTCTGAGCATAAACCAAGTAGACTCATATTCTCATTGGAAACTTTTCTACTAGTTTTGCTCTTCTTTACACTTTTCACTTCTTCAGTATCTGAAATCTTCTTTGAAGAAAGCTTTGATGGTAAATTCGTTATATTATTTATTTATTTATTTATTCTGAGTTTAATAGCATTTCTTGCTTCCAGTTATTTTAGCTTTGAATTCTATGTTATTTGAATTGTATGAAAAGAATTTATTTTTAAGTCACTTTCGGTTTGGGTGGGTTTGTGGTCGTGTTTTACTTGGAAGAATAGAATCTATTGCTGAGCTTTTCTTTTTGTGCTTTCTTCCATTTTCTTATGAGTTGACCCCAAAAGTTTATTGGATGAACTTAATTTCTGTACTTAAATATGCTTGGCTACTAAATACGTACATGGATTGTCTCTTCAGTTGAGCTTGACAGTATCTTTGAAAAATAGGTTGATTCTGGGTTTGCGGAATGGGATTTGTTTAGATAATTAGCAAGTCACTTTGTAATTGGACTGCTTAAATGTATAGGTAATTGAAGTTGGTCTTTAGATGGATTGTAAGGGAAGAGACCCAAGTGATTCCTTCAATTCTGATTATTATTGTTCTTATTTTATTTTTTTTATATTGGACGTGGAAAAGATGGATGGAGGAGCAGATGGGTGAAGTCAGACTGGAAAATCAGTGAAGGAAAAGCAGGTTCATTTAAGCACACGGCCGGCACATGGGCTGGTGATCCTGACGACAAAGGTTTGACTTTTGGAAGTCTCCATCTGTATACATAATGGGTTGTTTTTTCAAAATATCCAATAGAAAATTGAGTAGAGTTATATTGCTCTATATTCAGTGATTGCGATATTTATGCTTTCAAATGGAACTGCAAGATGCTAGGTTTATTGGTACTTGATGATTTCTTGCTAATATGTTATCATACTTTTCATGTGGGAACATAAAGTATATGCCGCTGACTTGCAGTATATGATCACAAGTGTCAACAACTTAAAGTAGTAAAATGAAAGGGGTACATTCTCAAGCTTTGGAGTGTCTGTTAGATGGTTCTCATCAAAGGTTTTCCTGCTTTCGAACTTTAGAGTCAATTCCTGAATGCATTTGAGTAAGAACATCGAAGGCCATTTGGTCACTTTTTCTAATTTTTTTTTTCTCTCCAAGGTGAAGTGCATTCGGTAGCTTATCTCGATGTTCAACTTTAACACAAATTGCAATCAGAGTCAAGGAAATACAGTGAACACTAGATTGACTTATCATGAGATGAGATGCTCTTGCGAGAGGATGTAGAGATTTTATCATTGGGCTTTCCTACCTTTAAACAACCTGATAATGGACAGGTGGCATTTTATGCTTGTCCAGCTTGTCAAAATGGTATCATTACCGAAGCACTTAATCCGGCTAATCAATTGTATCATCGGATTCGTAGCTTTTAATATATTTTTTTTAAAAACTTTCTGCTGCTTCATCATCTCTGCTTTGCTGCAAAACCATTTCACTTATACGCCATACTATAAATTTGTTGCATAGGCACGTGAAATACTAGCCATTCATTGGTTTATTCGGTATTTCGGTATCGGTTTATTCGGTATTTCGGTGTAATTCGGTATCAATTTTTCGGTTATTTGGTATTTCGGTCCTCGGTATTGAGGTTTCAATATTTCGGTATACTGAAATACTGAATTAATTTTACCTACAGTCCTACACTGCCCATCGGCCTAGCCCAAAATTTAAAACCCCTAACCAATAAGACTAAGCCCAAGTCCCTCACTCTCTTTCCGTTGTTTCCCGGCCTAACCCAAATATCCAATAGGAATTAGGAATTAGCAATCTGGCGTCTGTTTAGTGCTGCCTCAAAGCAGCTCAACTTGCGAATGGAGATGAAAATCGTTCTGTTAATCAGAACTGAGAACTTGTGCTTCGAAAACTTTCTCAGCTGGAGCAATATATATTACTCTTAATTAAGATTTAGTTCGCTTTATGACAAGCTTTCTCTGCCCAAGCCCAACTGTTTGCTAGTGCAATGAAATGATAAGTTTTTTCAACTATATATATGCAGTTTTCACTGGCAGTGCCACTTCTTGTCACGTTAGATAGGGACGGTGCGATACTGAATCGTACCAAACCAAACAAGACAATACCGAACCGTACTGAACTACTTTGGTGCGGTATTTGGTATACACAATTGATATGCCGAATACCGAAATACCGAACCGTAATTCATAAATACCGTACCGAAGTACTAAACGGCCGCCCCTACTTCTAAGGATGGGATTTTTCTTTATTAAGTTTATGAAAGTTGACAGTTTAGTGTCTAGATATGCTAATGGTGAAATCTCCTGATAGTGTGTTGCCATCATAATTTGGTTTGTAGGAGCAATCCACCTGTTTTACTGTTTCCTATTCTAACTCTTTAAAGCACAACTGATTTACAATGTTAGATGATTTCTAGTAATTGATTAAACCAATAAGGGGACCATCGAAGTTGACCAATCAAATAAAAATTTGAAGTCTTGGACGTACATATATATGTTGTTTGAGACGGGTATTATATCTTTTTCAAGGAATCTTCATGATTATTTTTGTTTGCAGTTTCAAGCTCTTCAGATTCAGATAGCTAATTCCTATTTGATGAAGTAATAATTTGTTTGATGTCTCGTTACTTGATATAGTGAAAATATGAAGTTGTCTCCTTACTTTGTAAATCTCTCATACTCAACCACAAGTCCTTGTGCTTTTGTTTGGCTGATGAAGGATTTAGTGGCAGATTTAAGATGATACTGATTTTTGCAGGTATCCAGACAACAAACGATGCCAAACATTTCGTGGTTTCTGCAAAGATACCGGAATTTAGCAATAAAAACAGAACACTGGTTGTACAGTATTCTATAAAGTTTGAGCAAGATATTGAATGTGGAGGGGGTTATATAAAGCTTCTCTCTGGATATGTCAATCAGAAGAAATTTGGGGGAGACACCCCATACAGGTCACTTCTTGTTATGTTCAGAATGCGAACTTCCTCTTTCTCCATTTAAGACATACCATAATCTGGATATTTTGTGATTGGCATAAGCATTGGTTTTAGCAGCATCTTTTCCCCCTTTCCTGTGAAGGATTTTTTTGACTGGGAACTACCTCTTTTCAAATTTTGAAGTATGGGAATTATGCAGGAATTCTTAGTGCGAAATTTACATGTTATTTTGAAACATGCCAGTGATCTCCCTGATCCGATATCCCTTAGCAGCACAACCACTCTCTTTTTCTGGGTGTCTTACCTATGACCCTGATTAGCTAAGGATCGCCAGTTGGGTAAACATGCATTTTCATCAAATTCATGAGTGGAATTTGTACTCTGAATGTCTTATTTCTAAGAGTTGCTGATAATTCAGTAAAAGAATCAGAGTCGAAAAGCAGTGCAAAGTAACAACGGCAACATATCCACTTGAATCCCATAAGTGGGTCTGGGAGGGTAATATGTACACAGACCTTACCCTTACCTTAGAAAGGTAGAGAGGCTCTTTCCGATAGACGAATAGTAGTGCGAAGTAAAGGATGCAATTCCTTATATGTGGAAGGGAAGAGCTGCTCCTCTATTTTGCATATCCCCCAGTTTATTATTTGTGTCATCGTACTTTCTGACCTGGAAGCATCCTTTCTAAAATATGTTTGCTAATCTTTCTTGTCGCTGCAGTTTTATGTTTGGGCCGGATATCTGTGGTACACAGACGAAGAAACTTCATGTTATACTTTCCTACCAAGGCCAGAATTACCCCATCAAGAAGGAATTAGAATGTGAAACAGACAAATTAACACATTTCTACACGTTCATTCTTAGACCTGATGCATCCTACAGCATCTGGATTGATGGTCGAGAAAGAGATTCTGGAAGTATGTACACAGACTGGGACATACTTCCTCCCCGCAAAATCAAAGATGTAAATGCAAAAAAGGTATACCAACTTGAGGTTAGGTGGTTTTGCAAAACTTAGGAATACCTGCCAAGGCCTAACTTTATTTATTACGTTTGCACACTGGTCATAAATTTGGCTGAGAAAGAGATTCTCATTATAAGCTGATATTCCCTTTATCTCTTTCAAGTTGAGAGATTGGACAACTATTGTTTTTTAAACTGCCTTCTGTCCCTTTGCTACTTTGCGAAGTTTTTGGTACTTCTCTGGTGTTTGCCCCCTCACTTATTTCCTTGCTTTATAGCCTGCAGACTGGGAAGACAGAGAATATATTGAAGATCCAGATGACATCAAACCTGAGGTAATTTATATTGTACGTGGTTAGGTTTCTGTAGTTTTTAGCTATTTGCCTTGATTGCAGACTTTCTTGGATCTTTTTACTCCAGGGATATGATTCTATTCCGAGAGAGATTCCAGACCGGAAAGCTAAAAAGGTTAGGTTTCAACTGTAACATAATTAAACGAAACCATGTTCATTTCACCTGCATTGTTGATGAGGTTTTATGTACTCCTTTTCTGAGATAATAGCTTTATAAGTTTCTATATGTTTTTGCAATCTCTCTCTCTGTTTCTCTCATATATATAACTGTGCCTATATGAGCTTCCTATTCTATTAAATTTTTTGTATTATGGGTTCCAATCTGGATAGAGGAGGGTCGCGGTAGATTGACAGTCACTGCAAAAATTGTAAAATATAGTTAACCCTACTAGTTTGAATGAGGCATGCTAGTTGTTGTAGTGAAGGCCTCTGTCTCTCTCTCTCTCCATTATGTCCTTTTCATCTTTGTCCCACCTGCATTGCACTACCAATATTTTTTGGTTAGCAATTGATGTAGGAAAAAGCAAGATTCAATCAGACAATGAAGTCCTATTCAGTCCGATACCACAAGATTTTCTTTCTTGTCATCTCTGTTTTAGTTGGATTTTTTCCATCTAGATCGCATCCCTATAGAAGAGGCTAAAGCTTCTTTGTAGTGACAGACGGAGAGGACAATGGACAGATAGTTTTCTTGGTTGATATGTTATAAACGCGTAAGAAATTTGTCATATAAGATGCATGATATAAAGTGACGAGACTACATCTTCTAAGTTGATTAACCTATATATCAAAAATTTGCTTTTCTTTTGATCAGCCAAATAACTGGGATGATGAAGAGGATGGTATGTGGAAGCCACCCAAAGTACCTAATCCAGCATACCGTGGTCCATGGAAAAGGAAGGTATGTGAAAATCCTTTTGATGGTTGGTTATTAAGCATGACTTGGAGTATCTACCGACTTTATTTTTATGACGCAGAAAATTAAGAATCCCAACTATAAAGGAAAATGGAAGATTCCTTGGATTGATAATCCAGGTAATCAATATTTGCAATCATATCAAATTGAATTTTGATGCGTGTGACACTGCCATGAAGTTTTAGGAGATTATTGGAAAATAAACTCTGATCTTTCTCTTTGTTTCCAGAATTTGAAGATGATCCTGATCTGTACGTACTGAAGCCGATCAAATATGTTGGTATCGAAGTTTGGCAGGTAATATAGACCATCTTTTCTTGGGCAATGTCATCTTTTCTAACAGCTAACTCTGCATTTTTTTAATTTATATTGTAACAAGTGGAATATAATATGTCGGAATGCAGGTAAAGGCAGGTTCTGTTTTTGATAACATTTTGGTGTGTGATGAGCCAGATTATGCAAAACAAGTGATTCAGGAAGTGTTTGCCAATAGGGAGGTCTGTACTTGATTCTCCATCTTTTACTGGCAATTTGCAGCTTGATTTCTCTTCTAGTGCTTAAGAATTTCTTAAACCATTCCTTCAGGCTGAAAAGGAGGCTTTTGAAGAGGCAGAGAAAGTGAGAAAAGCAAGAGAAGAAGAGGTAATGGTTCTTGCTTATCTGTAACGTTGTGCTCAACCTTCTTTTGCTGAAGCATGAGTTCTAAAATGGTTGGAAATTCTCAGGAAGCTCAAAGAGCTAGAGAGGAAGGTGAAAGGAGGAGGCGAGAAAGGGGTCGGGACCGACAACGGGACAGATACAAGAGGGTTAGTGTCTGTTCCGATTTTTAGATATTCTTTTACCAGTCAGTTTCCTTGCAATATTTTGCTTTTTCATTTGCCTTGTTCGTCTCTCCTTTTGTTCCTTAAGCCTTCCCTGTTAAAGACTATAATGAAAAGTTCAGTTAAAAGCTGCAATTCCTTGACGACTTATTTCTGCATGCTGATTTTCTTTCAGCGATTGAAACTTCAGAATTTGTTTGTCTCGCTTTCTATACTAAATTCCTCTTGGCAATTGGATCTTACTTCCTCGTGTTTCTGAAGCCTAATTTTGCTCATTAATTCCACCAGAAATACTTGAAGCTTCTGGCCTTTTGTTAAGTCAATTCTTTTTGTAGGGAAAAAACCAAAAACCAATATGCTTGATAAGTTCTTAAATAGATGCCACTGTCAAATAATTGTTTTGACATCCATGTCTCTTTGTTTTACTGTACATTTGTTTTGAAATTGTAATTTCTAATTTTTGATGTTATACTTTTCTGCAGCGCTATCACCACGATTATATGGATGACTATCATGTAAGCTCAGATATCTTGTCTTCCTATCCCACCTCTTCCACCCCTGCCTCCCCTAATCCAAGATAACCAGAGTATCATGCTATACTTATTGTTTATTGGCCCAAATAATGTCCACCTCACAGCCTATGAAGAAAATGTTTTAGTTAATTCATTAAAAAAGGTTGATTCTTTGAAATTTTTATGCAGCTCTAGTAATTAACTGTGAAGAAAATAATCACTCTATTTTGGGCTTCAGTTTGAAATGTTGATGCTTTCAAATGGATAGATATATCCTTGGTTTGTTATGTCAGAACTGCAAATTGCACATTGCTGTTGCAAACAAAATTTCTTGCAGGATAAAACTTTAACTGGTTGTTGGAATCATACATTGTCAAAAAAAAATCTCTTAAATGCTTCATTTTGCTTAATTTTTTTAATTTCGGTGATGAGTAATCTAAGAAAGGCATACTTACAACTATTTCATCCTTTATAGGAAAACCCAAGTTGTATTTTTCTTCCAATATCTCAAATATGTTGTAGTTAATAGATTTTTCCTGCAATGCACATAGTTTCAATATGGTGTAAGTAGAGGTTACAGTAATTATGCAGTTAACACACGTTAGTGAAATTCACAGTCATATCCAGTATAATTTGTAATTTTATATAGCACAACATGAAACAGAGGTTACTGAGACAAATTGTAACAAGGCAAGTAAATTGTTTTAATACTAGAAAAGATGGAACGATGAAGCATAATGATCAACAATGTTTGAAAAGCCCTACTCGATAGGTTGAAATTAATCTGGTGAATGAATTAATGCTTGGTAGATGAATTTCTTGTTTTGTTGAGCATGTTATACCTTGCACTTTCAGTGACATTAGTTGCTCTTCTGCTGTTGTTGCAGGATGAACTTTAACTTGGTGTTAAGACCATACTACATTTTCCACTCCAGAGACGGCGTTTGGATTTATGTGTTCCTCTTGTTGTATTTTGCTATTGTTGTATCTATATTCTTCATAATGCAAACTCATTAGGCTTAAGAAATGCATTTTGTATCTCTGAAACTAGTATAGTTTGTGTTGAGAGCTGTCAGCTGAGTGTCAAAGTTTGGTTAGCCTGACTATTCTGGAAAAGTGCAACGATATTGACATTGAAAATTCTGTCTCCTTAATCATGCAATTAACTGAGTGTATATGGTTCGGTTTGAATGCAGCTTATGCTTAAAGATTTTGCTCATAGCTCTTTTGTTTCTATTAAAGGTTGAAAATTTGAGTAAATGAAGCAGGCATTAGACCATAAATACTATAGTGTTGATTGAAAAAGCTACGTTTGGCTCACTTCAAGGTTTTGGTGTATGATGTACATCATGGCCTCGAATTTTATTGCAGATAAGAGCTTTTAATTGTAGAGGGGCGAGTCAAGTATCTGCTCGTCTCAACTTAGCACTACTCATGAAGATTTCTTGATTATTAGAAATAAAAAAATAGAATAAGTTTAAATATACCCTCGACTACGGAATATTGTGTAAAATTACCTTCGTTAGTATTGAAACGGAAAGACCATAGTGCCACGTGGAGAGCTTATACAACAAATAAGACCCCCAATACACAATACTGGGACATTTATGGCTCAAGCCCAAATGACTCGCTCAAGGTAGGGTTGGTTATTGACCCATTTATTTATTGAACTTAGCCCATCTTGATCCAACCCATTTCAATCCATTTAAAGTTGTCAATTTTTAGCCCAAATTGGTCTCTGAATAATTTTACCAAAATATCTTAGAAATAATTTTTTTTTGTTTGATATGTTATATATAACCATAACAAAAGAAAACAAGTCTTATTTAATAATTATACAATTCATAAGACAATACATATTAAGTAAAGCATGAAAAGAGTTAGCGAGTTAGGTTATGATCCGAATTTTAGTTCATCTTGACCCAATCCATCTTAGCCCAAGTAAAAATAACCCGTCCAATTATTAACTCAATCCATTTTGATCCGCCCAACCGCCATCTGACACCTCTACACAATACCCATTACCCATTACCCATTACCATAATCCGATCTTCCCATCACTTAAAAGTCAAAAACCCATCGTCAAATGGTAACAGTAACAAATCCATCGTCAACAACAATGATATATACATCATCAACCTCGCTTCTGGGGGACAAACTGGGAGAGGGGATAATAGTAATACGAGGTCGTTAGCACCACTTCCGGGTCGAACGAGTGGACGGCGTGGAGCTTCCGTGTCGGTAAGAGTAATGACGACACGTGCGCTGGAGAAGTCTACTTCTTCCAAAACTAGATTTGCCAAATCCTTTAATTTTCAAGTTGTTCGCTTTTTTAATAGGAAAAATAATCTAAAAAAGAAACCCAATATAGATCAAATGTATCATACATTATACAATACATACTTACTCATAGATACTATGCTCATAAATTCGAGTTCTGTCACAGTTTTTTCTTTCATGCCGACAATTAAGATCGATCTACAGTTTCCCCTTCAACCTCTGTATTTTAGGTTTCTTAGTGCAATGAAGCAGAGTAGTATATTCTATAATCGTTGCTCTTTAGACACTGGTATTTGTTTGGGTGTTTGGGATTTAGGTTTCAGAGTTGACAAATGTTACGATCCGCATTATCTTGATTTCTACATTTGTATCACTTTCCAGTTTCAACTGTGAAATGAGTAGGAGTCACGATGAGGCGCACGTATGCAGTGAGGCAGTTACGGAGCTGGAATATCCGAAAGTTAGTTATAACTAACTCTCTTTCCCTTCGTTCCCATATAAGCTGAAGATTGAAGCTACGGTAATACACTATTGAATTGTGATTGATTTCAATAAAACTCTCTCTCTTCTCTATAAATTCTCAGACTCAATCCAGCTAAGTGATCTCTTCAAGGGAAATTCTCCTAATTTTGCTATTTAGGACACTTAATTCTTTCTTAATTATGTTAGCGTGTATCATTGGTATCAGAGCCGATCTTTCCTTGGACCTGCGGAGTGAAAAGTGGGGGAGCACAACACCAAAATTCAGGAACTTCGTGGAGATTTGGATGGCCTTCGAGGTTCATTCGAAGGAATTGCTGGAACAATGGAAGAACTGCGAAGAACTATGGACGAAAGACTTGCACATTCGATGGAGGAGCTCAAGAAGATTCTTCTGACGAGTGGGGGTAATCCATGACATGTAGAGGAAGGTGTAACAACTATAGTTTGAATTTCCCAAGGTTGATGGAATCGGGCTTCGCGATTGGTTGTATCAGTGCAAGTAATTTTTCGAGGTAGACGAAACTCCTAAAGCTTCAAAGGTGAAGCTGGTTTCTTGCTGTTTGTCAGGGAAGGCTCTCCAATGGCATCAAGTATTCATGAAGACTCGATTGTCAAGGGGTTGACCTAGTTGGGGAGAGTATGTGAGATGTTTGTATGCGAGATTTGGGTAAGAACTATTCGACAATCCAATGGGCGATTTGAAGGACCTTACGCAAGTAACTCCTATACAAGACTATGTGGATTTGTTTGATGAATTATTAACTAGAGTGAAATTGAATGAGGAATATGTTGCTAGTTGTTTTCTGAGAGGTCTTAAACCTGAGATTGGCTTACCAATCATGATGTTTGCACCTAGATCCCTATAGAAAGCCATTAACCAACTAGAATTCAAGAACGGACCTTACTCAAAAAAGACAAGCCTTGAAAAATGTTCCTGTTCTTTCTACCCCTAGACCAACCCATAAACCTTTCACCAACCCCACCTACTCACATAACCCACACCAAGATTACTCTAAATCGAATCCATCTTTCCAGAAAAGCTAGAGTTCTCATTCAGGAACCACTAAACCATCTTATACAAATTCAAGAATTTTGAGCCCTGCTGAGATAGATGAAAAGAGGGCTAAGGGATTGTGCTTCCACTATGATGAAAAATATGTTTCAAGACATGTATGTGCAAAGAGGAGGCAATTATTTTCTATAGGGGTGGTAGAACTAGAGGAGGAAGAGAATGGTGATGAGGAAATTTTGTTTGATCCTTCTGAGTTACCGAACATGGAAGGATTTTCCTATGATGTCGACTCTAATGGGACTATCCTACCTCATGTCTCTGTATATGCTATGTGTTACATCCGGCGTTTTCACGTTAGTATGCATCGTAAGTAAAGTAACGTAAGACGATGAGTCTAAGGCCATATACTTGGTTAATAAAGAGTTTAGACAAGTATTAAGTAATTCTCGTAAGAGTTCGGGGCTAAACAAATAAAAAAAAAAAAAAAAAAGCTCGTCGAATTTGGGGGAAAGGCAAGCAGTTCTGGATAGGATTTTGGCTCAACTTTATGGGATTATATCTCCTAGTATATAAGGTGTTATGAGGTGCATAACCTATCTAAATTCAAGTTCATCGAGTCTAAGTTTCAACGCAATAAATCATTCATTAACCGGAGCTTTGTACAAAATGTTATGTTTGTTCTAAGATAACTGCTGATATCAACTCCCTTTTGAGACCACATGGTCGGTGGAAACTTATGCACTTGTTATAAATCGATTACTTCGTCTCCGAACCCCATTCTCGACCAAATCTTAGTTCCTACAGCTCCTAAGCTCTCTCATAACATTCTCCTATGGTTCCTATGTAAACCCAAGGCCAGATCACCCAAGTCCAACATAAAAGTCTTGTAGATGTTGTGAAGATCACTTATATGATATTGTTGATGAGTTGTGATTCCTTTCAAGTTGAAGGAGAGTTTTTATTGGAGTTTTTCTTGCTATTTAATGGTAAGTTATTCCTCTTCTCTATAGATTTGATCATATCTAAGTCCTAGATAAGTTGTTTGAGCGGAAAAGTGCTGGTATCAAAATGCAACGAAATTAAAGTGAGAAGGGGGAAAGAGTACTTAAATGCAAGAGATTGTGTGGAAGTTGATATTAAGATAAAATAAGGGAAAGGGAAGCATTGTTATTTCTGCCTTTTGTAACCATAGAACTCCGATGAGAAGTACCTATTCCAGTCCCTGATTTACTAACGTCAACATACATGATTTAGAAAGAGGTGAGCTTTTGGGACTTAGTAAAGGGTAAGACAACCCTTGGTATGTGCAGTATTGAACAATAGTACCGACATGTCAATAGTACCTCTTTAGAAAATTTATACATGATAAACCTGGAAGTTGTTAATAGGATATGACCTTTGAGAATCTTGGAGACCCAAGAACTAAGTAGTGAAGTCTTGGTGTGAGATGGATGTTTCCCTCAGTAAGGCTCCTGTCTGATGTAAAGAGGAAATATCGAGCGCCTAAAGAATAAGGCCGACTGAAAGAGAAGAAGTTAAGGGCGGTGGAATGTTTTGTTATAAGTATCTAGACAAAGGTAGTAAGTGAAGATGGTAGTAAGAGAAAGACTAGAAGATAAATGGGACACCTGAATAAATATGAGAAGTGACAGACTATTGTAAGATAGAGTATGGTAATGCGACAAGTTTGTAGCTGAAGAAAGCAAAAGGGTAAAAATGAATAAATGCTAAGCTGAGAAAAAATATGTATTATGAGAGCAAGTGTCTACTATGAGATTTGAATTGACAAAGGCCAATAGAATATATCAACTACACGATTAGAACGCATTGATATTGGACAGTACCTCAAGCTTAGCAGGATACGATTTGGAGACTCGAGGGATTGTTATAACAAGAGATATTGCGAAGTTGCACAGTGAGGATAAAGCAATATAAGGATAAGAAACAAAAGAGACCTTTAAAGGTTGTCCAAAAAGAGCCCCCCTCCCCCTAAGACTAACGTCTCAATTAGAGGATGAAAAGTTTATCGAGATTGAGCGTGTTAGTTATGAACACGTGACATTCACTTCGTATAAACTACTCAATAGCCCTAGTAAGAGGAAATTGTTCCGAGTCAAGGTGTAATTTATTAAAATATCGCAAAATTGCTAATGAGACAACAACATGACTTTTCAGGAAGGAAATCCCTATAGCGCAAGGAGTGGACCTCCTCCCATAGGGGAGATAATGCGATAAAGAATCGACATAGACTCGCATGATGGTTTAGTAAGAAAATAGAGGAGGAGCTTGCAACACAAAGTATCAAGACGATTAAGATTGTGTTATCCAGATTATATAGATGTGTAATGACTATAAAATGATATGTAAGTGTCAATGATAATGAAAGAGCGGTAGCAACCTCCTAAGCGATGCAAAGAGCCACTAGACATATGAGGCTTAGAATGGAAAGCATGAAGTGTAATCAAGGACAGAAGCCTATATAGGCCCAAGAGGGGTTATTCAGAATTAATGAATGAAAGAATAAGTCGAGTTAGCGTCAAAAGGCCTGACGAGCCGTCAAAAGATACAAAAATTTTACGGTATAGAATGGTCCTAGAGCCTGAGGTTTCATGTTACACAAGTAAGTGATCATAACTCTCACAAAGTATTCCAGAGAGAAAGTAACAACAAGAAGAATGATTTAACATGAAAAAAGATCAAAGGCTAAAGAGATATGAAGCATTGAAATGGAGGAAAACAGTTAAAAGTTGTACCCAAAATCAGTAGTGGCAGAGGCGAAACGGAAGTAAAGGTAAGAAGGATAATGGCGGGTGGTTAAAGGTACCCAAAATTCTATAGGAATATATGACAATGTGCAGTTTGAAAATGAATGAGAATGTTTCATCCTGGAGAATATATTGCAGGATTATGCTAGCTTGGAGACAAGGAAGGAGAACCTACTCCAAATAAGGTGATTTAAGTATGAGTGTGTATCCAACAAGGGATATGTCAATAATTTATTACCATTCATGATGGTTGAATAGAAAACCACGACCGAAACCCAACCAAGATGATGGAGGTCGAAGTGAATTAATGCATTGTAATGCACATTTTCGGAATAAAAAAGCTGGGAAGCCAAAAAGGATTATGGACCCATGATTCAGGGTCAACAACAATGAAAATGCGATTGAGATGTGGCGTAACATCTTCTATAACTTCAAGGATCTCCAGAATACTTTCAGGAAAAAGTAGCTGAATGCAGAATGAGCCTTTCCTATTGATTATAAAGGCATTCTTCAGTACTACTTGTAATAGTACAGAGACTTGCGAGTACTCTTATAGAGAATAACGGTTCTTGAGATTCAAAGCAAGTAAAAACAACTCGAAATGACATAATCTAATATGGTCCTACCCCCTCCAGTGCAAAACAGTTTAGAAGTTAAATTACAATGACTGTATCTCATGAAGGTTGTAAAAGAGCAAGAACATGGAATTGCTCCAGTTAACCAGTTGAGAGTCAAGTTTTTGACCCAAAATATTACTGGAGTTACTATATAGAACTCAGTAGTAACACTCTTAGGGATCAAAGTAAAAGAGTGATGATACATGGATTCTATCCTATTACATTTTAAGAAAAGGTGAGACAGAACAAAGTGACAGTGTTTAGGGCAAAATAAAACGAGATCTATAGTTAGTTTAGTTTACCTAAAGGACGAAAAGAGAATAAAGAGCTCTACCGTTTAGCAAGTTTCCTGATGAGGCTGGAGATGTAATGCAGAATAAAGCAACATTGCCTCTTGAGACAATACAAAGAACCAAAGTCAGTATTATCGAAAGAGAAAGCATTATGGAAAGGAAGGCCAATGTTAGAATCTAAGGAAGACGAAGTTCTCTAATACTCAGGTTCGTTGCGTGTCCCGAATAGAGCTGGTTTATGAGGTAAGGTTACGACAGAGGTATGTTATTCTCGCTATTCTATTCATCTTAGTTATACAACACGCACCACAAAGGTTATGGCGGAGGTACATTATTCTTTCCATTTAGGACATTTTATTTGATCATTATGAGTTACTCAACATGGAAGGATTTGCCTATGATGTCAACTCTGATAGGGCTATCTTACCTCATGTCTCTGTACATGCTATGACTGGTACTGAAGATTTCGGAATCGTGTTCAAAACTATGAGGGTGACAATCAAAGGAAATGTAGTGAAGATTTTGATTAATACTAGCAGCACTTAAAGTTTTATAGACCTTAACATTGCGAAGAGGTTAGGTTGTTATCTGACAGGGCTCCATCCTTTTGCTGTATCTATAGCTGAGAGAAATAGCATGTACAGTAAGGCCATCTGTAAAGGATTTATTTGGAAGATACAAGGGTTTCATCCATGTCTAACATGTTAACTCTTCCTCTTGATGGATGCAATATGGTCTTGGGAGTACTATGACTTGTAAAATTGGTAACATCTTATGGAACTTTAGGAAGCTGAAAATGGAGTTCAAAATTGGGGATCAAAAGGTGTCACTAAGAGGCACTCAGTCTTCTTCTATGAAGTTAGTGGAACAAGGTCAGATGGAAAAAGTCTTGGCCAAACCTGCTGAATTATCAATGATGTCAGTGGGGATAATAGCAGCATAATATGAGACTGAGCCTTGCTTAAGGGGATAAAGAGAACAAGCAAAGGTGGCAATGAACAAGGAGGGACTGCATGATCTATTGAAGAAGTATGATGACCTATTTGAGGTTCCTAAAGACCTTCCACCACCCAAACATCATGACCACATGATTGTGTTGAAAGAGGCTACTTCTCCTGTCAACATTAGACCATATAGGTATCCCACTACACAAAGGAAGAAATTGAGAAAATTGTTGGGGAATCGATGATTGTTGGTATGATCATGAACAACACAAGTCTATATTCATCACCAATTGTAATGGTCAAGAAGAAAGATAGGAGTTGGAGAACGTGTGTGGATTACAGGGAGCTCAACAGTCATACAATTTAGGAAAATTTTTCAATACTAGTGATAGAAGAGTTGCTGGATGAGTTACATGGTGCCAAGTTTTTCTCAAAGTTGGACTTCAGATCAGGGGACCGCCAAATCAAAACGTGGGAAGATGACATTACCAAGACTACTTTTAGAACTCATCATGGCCACTTTGAGTTCTTGGTTGCCCTTTAGGCTAACCAATGTGTCCTCTACCTTGCAAAGCTTGATGAATCAAATTTTTCTTCCCTATATTAGGAAGTTCATCTTAGTCTTTTTGATGATATTTTGGTGTATAGCTCTTCCCGGGAGGACCAACTTTTTCATCTTGAGAAAACCTTTCAGATCCTAAGAGCTAATGTTCTGTTTGCAAAGCAAATCAAGTGTGCCTTTGGAGAAACTCAGGTTGATTACCTAGAACATATGATCTCTGAACAAAGGGTGTCTATGGATAATCACAAGGTGTCATCAGTGCTCAGTTGGCCTCAATCTATACGTGTGCAGTGAGGAAGTTAGGGAGCTGGAACCTTCCGAAAGTTAGCTATACACACTAAGAGAATTGAGACAGAATTAAGTATCCTAAAGAGCAAAATAAGGAGAATTTCCCATGAACAGATCACTCAGCTGGGTTGAGTCTGAGAATTTACAGAGAAGAGATAGAGAGAGTTTTATTGAAATCAATCACAATTCAATAGTGTATTACAGTTGCTTCAATCTTCAGCTTATATGGGAATGAATGAAAATGGAGTTATCTATAACTAACTTGTAACTAACTTCCAGAAGGTTCTAGCTCCGTAACTGCCTAATTACCTCACTGCACACGTGCGCCACACGTGATTCCTACTTATTTCACAGTTGAAATCGGAAAGTGATAAAAATGTGGAAATCAAGCAAATGTGTGACCATCATAGGCAGGACATTGGTTCCAAAAAATGGCAACGCTACTACATAGGTTCTAGTGAAATGGTTGAATATTGCACCTGAAGACGGTACTTGTGAAGATTAGCAAGAGTTCCAGCTCAAATTTTCATCTTTTAATCCTGAGGACAAAGATTATTTTAGGGAGGGAGCAGTGTTATGATCCACATTAGCTTGATTTCCACATTTGTATTACTTTCCCATTTCAGCTGTGAAATAAGTAGGAGTCACGTGAGGCGCACGTGCAGTGAGGTAGTTAGGCATTTAGGGAGCTGGAAATTTTTGGAAGTTAGTTACAAGTTGTTATAGTAACCCCCTTTCCCTTTGTTCCCAGATAAGCTGAAGATTGAAGCTATGGTAATTCACTATTGAATTGTGATTGATTTCAATGAAACTCTCTCTCGTCTCTATAAATTCTCAGACTCAACCTAGCTAAGTGATATGTTCAAGGGAAATTTTCTTAGTTTTGCTCTTTAGGATACTTAATTCTTTCTTAATTCTGTTAGCATGTATCAACAAAGTTAAGAAGAAAGACAATTGGGGGTGATCGCAAATGCCGGAGAAGAGCTTTTGACCTTTTTCATCCCCGTTATTTCACCTCAACTTCCACTACATCCTTATAATATCCCACTTCACAGAAAACATCCCTTTAAGTTTTCCAAGCTTAACCAAGAACATCCATCTATTAACTTTTTCATAACTCCCTAACGGAGCTTTTTTTTTTCTTACTTGCACAGTGCACTCAGATTTTCCACATAGAAAGCTTTCTTGAAATGCAGTCTCTGAAGCACTCGTCCATCACAAATGCGTCAACTTTGTGTTATGCTAATTGCTATACATTATAGTATTAGTTAGCAAATCAGATCCAATATGTCAAGATTTGGGCAGGTTATAGAGAGATATTGTCAACTCTTATTTTATATGTAGATTGCCAAATTAGTTGTTCATAAAATACTTTACAATCACCCAGTACTAATTTACTCCACTAAAAAAAATATATTCTTATCGAGGAAATTAACCTACTAATAAAACAACAGAAAATATATTGTACTTGATTATTGGAACTAGAGAACAAATCTCATATCATCTTCCCTGCAGGTTCTTGCTATTCTCCTTCATCCACTGCATGTGATTTATCTTCTCCACACCCCCCAAAACCTATCTCTCATTTTATCTATCTATTATCTATCTATTTATCTCTCTCTCTTTCTGTCTGTCTTTCTCTATGTCTCTCTTTATATAACCTAGTGATATAGGTTGAATCTGTGAGGTTTTTGAACATAAAAAGAAGGATAAATATTTTGAAAAGGTGATGTTGCTGGTCTGATGTCGTTCGACCAATTAGTCAATTATTTTTATTTACTTTGAACATCTTGTGGGAAGTTGTCAAAATAAAAAAAATTAAGAAGAGGCAATGCACATGAGAAAAAGAAAGCTCTGTTATAAGGTGATCGTAAAGTTAAGGGGAGGATGTTCTTGGTTATGTTTGAAAAACCTAAGAGATATTTTCAGTTAAGTGGGATATTATAATAACGTAGTGGAAATTGAAGTGAAACAACATGGATGAAAAAGGTCAAAAACTCGCCGGAGAAGGACTAGGTAGAAGTTAAGAGTGACAGGGTTTTAATCTTTTAAGTGATAGGGTGTCACGACCCCAAACTCCCTCTGTAGGATGTCGTGATGGAACTTAATCTCTATGACTAGGTAAGCCGATTACTATAACAATTAAACCAATTATTGACAATGCTAATTTGAAACAGAGTTTAATATGGATACCGATACAAGAGCGAAATGAGCCTATGCGGCAATAATCACAACCTCCAAAGACTGGTAATACAGAGTCATGAACTCTAGTTTAGTACATGGAAAGATTTCAAAGATTGAAATACAATACTATTCAAGTGACAATCTGACAGTACAATATAAGGAAAGTACTCCAAGGGACTGCTACGACCAAGCAGCTCTACCTTGAATCCATGCGATCAACAAGCTAACTCCGCCCGAGTCCGATATCTCCAATACCTGGCTCTGCACAAAAATGTGCAGAAGTATAGTATAAGTGCACCACGGTCGATACCCAGTAAGTATCAAGACTAACCTCGATGGAGTATAGACGAGGTACAAGTCAAGACACTCATTATACAAAATAACCTGTGTAGTATGGAACTATAAAGCTAATAATGGAAAGCAGGAATCGATAAATGGCAACAAGAATCAACATGTGATATAAATAGTAAGGCAATAGGAACAACATGAAAGTATAGTTGAAAACAAATAAGGAACATAATGACAACCAATAAATCAAGCGTTCTAACACAAGGTTCACAACGAAATCACTCCGTAATACTTCATCTCTTAGCCACAAGTCACGGGTCTCAACCCACCATCATATACTCACAGCACTTCGTGCCCACATCTTGAATCACAATCGCATGGAAAACTCACGTGCCAATATCTCAATCCGCCCGGCATGATCACAGACTCACATTAACAATCCGCGCGGTGTGGCCACATGCTCACAATTACAATCCGCCCGGTGTGGTCACGGACTCACAATCACAATCCATCCGACATGGTCACAAGCTCATAATCACAATCCGCCCGGCACGGTCACATGCTCACAATCACAATCCACTCGGCATGATCACATGCTCAATAGCAACATGAAAATGGATAATACAAGAACAGATGGGCATGATCAATAATGGTCAAGTTTAATACTCCTGAGCTATTATAAGTGGCATGCTACGGTGTATGCTAGTGCGAGTGTACTACTGCAGCCCAAGTCAACAAGTAATATCAAAGACATAGAGTAGCTTATCAAAACAACAAAGCAAGTCACGCAAGGTGTATGACATACACAAGAAAAAGCACACCATCACACGAAAATCACCAACACAATGTCCCAAGCCATCACACATCACCATTGACATTGCCACCCTTATCTCTCCGCTAGCCATCTGTATCACTCCGCCTTGATATTATCATTAGCCACCCTTATCTCTCCGGTAGCCACCCATATCACTCTGTATAATAGCCACCCTTATCGCTCCGCGGGGACAATAACACAATAGCCACCCATATCACTCCGTACATTCAACAACAGTGAGATGCCACCCTTATGCCCCGCATAACAACGGTTAAATGCCACCCGTATACTTCCTATAATAACAACCAAACCACACAATAATTCACATGTGCTATCATCACAACAACATAACATATCAACTAGTATCACAAGTGCCCATAGGCCACAACCTTTCCAAAGATCTAACGATATCAATATTTCCACAACAAATAGCCCACGACTCAGCACAACGTATATAGAATATCAATAACAACAAAATGAACAGAAAAGTGACTCAACAAGGAACAACACCCCCTTTAAACACAACATCAATTAAACTAGATTAATGACTTCCGATAACCTTAATTCTAATTAATTGTTTAAGGATAAACTCAGTGAAAGTATTTCTATGAAATGACAAACTTTGGATTCTAGTGTATGAATAGGCTAACAATGAAAGAGATGGCACGAACTAGTACTACGTTTAAATGCATGCGAATAATTCGGCAACACAAGATATAATATGTGCTAACAATTCCAAATAAGTACCGGAGAAACGCCTAAGAGTCTAAGCTGGTCAATTTTTTACATATAAGCCTGAGTACGTGCTCCTCACCTCGCGTACATGGCTTTCACATAACACAATTACCACAAACGACTCAAATCCTAAGGGGTAGTTCCCCCACCCAAAGTCAAGCAAGATACTTACCTCAAAAGCCCTTACTCAATATTCTAAAATAGCTTTTCCTTTACAATTCACCTCCGCTCGGCTCAAATCTAACCAAAATCAACTTAATAACATCAAATAATGCAAGAGATATCAATTCCAATAAATAATGTAATGATCTTTACACAACTTCTCAAAAGTCAACAAAAGTCAATCGCGGCCCCGCTCGGTCAAAACCAGGGTCCAAGGGTAGATTCCGACTACCCATAAACCACGAGTCTATATATGTATTTTGTTTCAAAATCCAAGTCCAATTCGACTCTCAAATCCCAAATTTACATTTTTCAAAACATAGACAAAGTTTCTCAAAATTCCCCTTTGATTCTCATAGTTTTGATGTTAAACTCATTTATAATCTTGTAAAATAGTTGGAAATTGATCAAAATCACTTGCCCAATGATTGCAGATGAAAATCCCCCCTCCAAATCGCCTCCTACCGAGTCTAGGGTTCAAAATATGAAAGACTGAGCCAAAATCGCGAAATTCCAACTCTTAACCCAACTGCAGATGTAAATATCTGGGCAAAATTAAAAGTACTCTATTTCGAGGGTTATGATATTTCTATCACTTTTTGGGTTAGAGAGCTTGGTTTTGGGCGATTTTGGAGGGGATTTTCACCATTTGGATTGGGGTAAATATTCTTGTCTCGGATTTGGTTATATTGCATGATTCCATCTTTGTTTTATCATTTAATTAGTGATTCAAAGTGGAGAAATTGGGGATTTTTATAAAAGCTTTCTAAAATAAAAAATAAGGATTTGAACGCCGATTTGATGTCAGAATTGGATAATTTTGATATGGTTAGATTTGTATCAGAATGGGTGTTTGGATTTTGTGAGTTTTGTCGGGTTCCGATGTACGTGCCCGGGGTTGACTTTTTGTTTTCATTAAATATCAAAACTTATTATCCAGAATTATTTTCTATGGCTTTTATTTAAGATATTCAGTTATTTTGGCTAAATTCGAGCTGTCCTTTCACACAAGAAGGTAATTTTAGAGTTTTGACTTAGATTATTTGAGGTAAGTATCTTGCCTAACTTTGTGTGGAGGAACTATCCCTTAGGATTTGGGCTGATTGTATTATTTGAATTATGTGAAAGATGTGTACGCGAGGTGACGAGTGCGTACTCGGGCTTATATGTGGAAATTGATCTGTTCAAACTCTTAGGCTTCTTTGATGTAATTATTTGAAGTTGTTAGGACATGTTATATCTTTCATTTATCAAGTTTACTCTCACATGATTTATTTGAAGTTGTTAGCATATGTCATATCTTTTACTTGTCGAATTTACTCTTATATACTTTATTTGAAGTTGTTTCCTCTTTGTTTGTAATGTGACCCCATTTATTGTTGATTTATTCCTAAATAAAATTGATGTTACATGATATTCTCTCATTGTCGGGTTATTCTCATGTATTTAGACGTAGTTGCTAGTTCATGCCATCCTTTTCATTGTTAGCTTATGTCATACATTAGAATTTGAAGTTTGCCATTTCATGGAAATACCTTCATTATTAAGTTTACTCTTAAGCAAATAATTAAGCTGAAGTTATTGAAAGTCATTAACCTATTTTAGTTGAAGTTGTTATTTAATGGGGCATTGTTCATTGTTGAGTTACTTTCCTCGTTCATGTTGTTGCTATTGAGATGTTGTACACATCGTGTTGAGCCGTGGGTTATGTTTTATGGTGATGTTTGTATTTTTGTTGTTAAGAGGTTGTGGTATATGGTACTTGTGGTACAAGTTGATATGTCGTAATGTTGTGATGTTAGCACATGTGAATTTGTTGTGTGGATTGATTGTCATTATGCGGAGCATAAGAGTGGCATCTCACTGTTGATGACTATGAGGAACGATACAGGAGGCAAATGATATTGTCAAGGCGGAGTGATACGGGTGGCTATCGGAGTGATAAGGATGGATAATATGTTAAATGTATGGGAAAGAGCGATAAGGTGGCTATTATGATGTTATCAATACAGAGAGATAAGGGTGGCTATGTCAGAGATGATATATGATGGCATGGGGGCATTATGTTGATGATATTCATGTGATGGTGTAATTTTCCTTGTGTATGTCATGCACCTTATGTGACTTGTGTTACTTTCAATGAGTTACTCGATGTCTTTGATATTACTCATTGACTTGGACCGTGATAGTACACCCGCACAAGCATATACCGTAGCATGCCACTTATACCAGTTCAGGAGTATGAAACTTGACATTCATTGATCATGCCTACGTATTCTTGTATTATCTGCTTCCATTGTGATGTTGAGCCTATGATCATGCCAGGCGGATTTTGGTATTGAGCCTGTGACTACACCTGGCGGAATTGTGAGCCAGTGATCATGCTCAGTGAATTGAGATATTGGCACGTGAGATGTCCATGCATTTGTGATTAATAATGTGGGCACAAGGTGCCATGAACATATGATTGATGGTTAGAGACTCGTGACTTGGGTTTATAAGATGAGGTATCTCGGAGTAATTCTATTGTGAAATTTGTGTTATAATGGATTGATTATTCGGTTGTCATTGTTTTCCCTTAATTGGTTTTACTGGTACTTAACAGTGTTCGGATTACTTTACGGTTATATCATATGTTTATCCCTTGTCGTCATTTATTGCTTATTGCTTTCATTATTAGCTTTATACTTATTTACTGCATAGGTTATTATGACTAGTAGGTGTCTTGACTTGTACCTCGTCACTACTCCATCGAGGTTAATCTTGATACTTACTGGGTGCCAACCGTGATGTACTCATACTGCACTTCTGCATATTTTTGTGCAGATCCAGGCATTAGAGATATCAAACTCAAGATGAGTTAACTTCTTGATCGTGAGGATTCAAGGTAGAGCTTCTTGGTCGTCGCAGTCCCTTGGAGTCCTTTGCCATTTTATTGTATTGGCAGTTTGTTATCCGAACAGTATTGTATTTTGATTTTTTAGATTTTTCTATGTATTCAGCTAGCCTTCGTGACTCTGTATTACCTAGTCTTAGGAGGTTGTTGTAATTATTGCCACGTAGGCTTTTTTAATTTTTATTTGAAGATTTATATTAAACTCTGCTTTTAAATCATTGTTAGCCTGGCTTAGCTATTATAAGTAATCGGCTTACCTAGTCTTATAGCCTAGGTGCCATTACGACACCTATGGTGGGATTTTGGGTCGTGACAGTTATATCTGTGTTTTCTAAACCTGTATAATTATTTGAATTTTGATTCATGTTAGAAGTCATGTCTTGGCTATGTTCTTATTTGTTTGAGACATGATATGGCTATTCTTGCTGTTTTTGAGTTTTTTTCCTTAATTGTACACATACTCTCAGTCATGATGCTATATCTGTGTATGCGATATCTCTGTCTCAACACTTTCTTATTTGATTCCTCACATTTTATTGATGCCTCATATGTTTAACACTGTTTAATTGAGTACTGTAGGATGTGGTTAACTGAGACTTGAGCGGTTGATGACTGAGCTTGGTTCAATCTGGTATTGATTTTGAGGTGACGCATACGCCAGGCTCATATTGGACTAAGTGGTACTGGTTTGGGGCGACGCATGCACTAGGCCCCACTATTAGGCTATGTAAATTTGATTAGTTCTTGGGCCAGGATCCGCCCCTCCAGAGTCTGATACTTATAGTGAGCGCAGGCACAGGGATATATACACGTACTTTGGTGAAGAGCATTTATGCTAGGCACCCATACAGTGCTGAGTGTAATTGTGTGTGATGGTGAGGGCCTTGTGCCAGGCACCATGAGCGTGCTATGTGTGGTTATTCTTGATAGTTTCACTGTGATGATATTGAATTGACATGTATATTTGACATGTAGGCATAGAGATATACTTTTCTCATCCTAGCTGCTAAATGAAATGTTTTATTCATGTTGGGCTTTAACTATTATACTTGCAAAGTATGTCTAAATTCCTTAAATGTGAACGAGCTGATTATGATATCATTGAGTTATTTACTTACACTATTTCCTTTATATCCTAAGCTATTTTTGATTATTGATATTGGTCACTGACTGTTTCTTTTGAGCTCATCACTACTTTCAATTTAAGATTAGGTTTGTTACTTATTGAGTACATGGAGTCGGTTGTACTCATACTACACTCTGCACTTCATGTGCATATCTAGGTACTTTCAGACGTGGTGATTGCTAGAGTTGTGTTGGTACCAGCTTTTAGGGGACTACGAGATAGTTGCTATATCATTCGCAGACCTTGAAGTTCTCTTTCATTTATCTCTGTTATTACTGTTCAATTGTTCAGAAATTGTATTGAGGATTTAACCTTGTATTTTGATATTCAGTAGTGCTCATGTACTCGTCAACTCCAGATCTTTGGGATGGTTGTAGTAGTATTTTTTTTTGTAGTTATTTCATGATATTTTCGCTGTTGAATTTATTAAATTCTGTTTTATTGAATTTGCTGTTATTGTGAAATTGTTGGCTTGCTAGCAAGTAGTGTTAGGAGCCGTCCCGGCTCTGTTGGGAGTTGGGTCATGACAAACTGGTATCAGAGCACTAGGTTCCCTAGGTCTCATGAGTCATGAGAAAGTTTAGTAGAGTCTTGCATATCGGTACAGAGACGTCTGTACTTATCTTCGAGAGGCTACCAAACTATTAGGAACTTCACTTCCTTGCATTCTTGTCATGCAGATTTGTTAATTCCCAAATTTGAATCTTTACTCTTCTGTTCTCTCACAAATGGTGAGGACATGTTCAGACAGATTAGGTGGATAGACACCAGTACCACTAGTTAGGTCCGGGAGGCATCGGGGATGAGGTAGAAGCCGAGGGAGGGTTCACACTGCAGTTAGAGCAGCACATGTGGAGCCACTAGTTGCTCCAGTAGAGGAGCAGGTTCCGGATATTGTTGAGCTGGTGGGACCATCTCAGATACCAGCGGTACCTATTGTTATACCTGGACTTCTGGAGGCATTGGCTCAGATCTAGAGAATGTGCACGAGCTTGGCTCAGGAGGGTACGATACTGGTTGCACCAACTATCTCATAGGTTGGGGGAGGAGCCCAGACTCCTGCCACCCATATACCAGAGTTGCAAGCTCAAGGATATCAAACACCAGGGGTGTTACCAGTTCAGCCAGTTATTGCTGCTCGACCCGAGGTTGGCCCACCTATATCTTATGAGAAGCAGAAGAGGTTGGAGCGGTTTAGGAAGCTTGATACACTTGAGTTTAGTGGAGGAGAGTAAAAGGATACTCAGGATTTTCTGGAGCGGTGCCATCGAATTCTTTGCACTGCAAGTCTTTTGGACACTAGTGGAGTTGCTTTTACTTCCTTTTAGCTGACAGGGGAAACTTACAGATGGTGGTAGACTTATGAGTTGGGCAGGCCAGCCAGCACAGTCCCACTTACATGGCATGGGTTTTCAGTTCTCTTTTTAGAGAAGTTTGTTCCACGGACTCGTAAAGAGGAGCTGCATAGAGATTTTGAGCAGCT
>MCJB01036108.1:0-11253 GCA_002018475.1 Nicotiana obtusifolia | reverse complement strand
GCACACAGAGATCACAGACCAAAACAGAATCATGGGCAAACTTCAATGTCAAAAATGCGATCTTATTTGCAATCGCATAACATGTTTGCGAGCCGCAGAAGTAACCGCAAACAAAACATGAAGTCTACTGAAGGAAGAAAATGTGATGCAAGATGCGGTCGCATTTCTGCAATGCAGACCGCAAACCATGAATGCGGTGAAGGCGAAACTAGGGTTACAATCTGCGATAGCCGTGTCAGAACTGCGGACCGCATGTCTGTTATGCGACAAAAATGCGGTCGCATATTTAACTTCAGGGAAGATCGGTCCGAATTTTGCCTCGATTTTTGGGCCTCTATATATAGATCTATTAGGGTTTTGTGGGGGCTATCTTGTCAGACTTTGAAGCTATAATACAAGGCATTAATATTCCTTTCTTTTGGAAGCTTTTGGGTCAAGAATCTTTCACTTTGTAAGCTTGATGACATTTAATATTCTCTTGTTTTCAGATTTTAGTATGAGTAGCTAATTATAAATAGTAAGGTTGTGGACCCTAAATGTGGGTTATGTTAATGGGTGTTTAACATTGAATATATATATATATATATATAACGGTTGGTTGATATTTATTTACTTCGCATTCTTCATTTGTTGTTGGTGGTTGCAAACATTAACAAGCGACGCTAAATTTTATCTTTGCTTGGGAAAGTGGGGTAGAATTTGGTAGAAGTAAATATCAAAGACTCAAGGCTTTAGACCTTGTTTAATAAAATCGCTTAGGAATAAGTGGATTTTATTTGGCATAAATTGATTGTTCTTAATTGCAACTCTTTTATATTTGGAAAAATCATAAAGAGGAAATACTATCTCACTATTGGAAAATATTGGGTAGTCACTTAGACATCATTTGCATATCAAAAAGAATCTTCCGTTAGAGATATATCATATTGACACCGATAGCATTACACTTCATTAATGGGGACACAACCTTGGTTTCTTTAATCAAATTATTTACATTCTCAACATTTCAATTAGCCTTTATCTAAAACCAAACTCAGTTCATACTCTTGTTCCGGTTAACTGGATAGAATTACGACTTTAGATGAGTAACAAACTAGTCAAGTAACCTTTTCACACCTATTCCCTATGGGATTCGACTCCAACCTTGTTGGGTTATTATATTTGATATCGACCTCTTTACACTATTTATTAAAGTGTAATTTGAGCGTATCAAATTTTGGCGCCGTTGCCGGGGAATACGATTTTGAAATTACTAATTAGTGTGTGCTTTACTGTACGTCTTATTCTACTCTATCACACTTTGCTTGTTTTGCTTGGTGTTGATAGGAAAACATGTCGGAATATGGTGAAGACGTGGAGGCAGAAATGGAAGGAAATCCTTTTGCGAATATCGAGGAGTACAGTCAGGATAAAAATGCTATCGTACCTCCTTCTATTGGCGCTGTAACTTTCAAGGTGGAACACGGTTTAATCCTTATGCTCAAAGCGGAGGGGTTTTTCAGGAATTCCACTAATGATGATCCAACACAACATCTTAGAAACTTCTTGGGTGTGTGTGCAATGCATAACCAAAACAATGTCTCTAATGATGCCCTAAGGTTGAGATGCTTCAAGTACTCTCTAGCTGGGGACGCAAGGAAATGGCTTCAGAATCTTCCTCCAAACTCCATTCATTCCTGGCCTGAACTTGTCCGAGCCTTCTTGTCTCAATGGTTCCCACAAAGTAAGAAGTCTGAGCTCCGGGATAAAATTTTCTTTTTCAAGCAACTATTGGGAGAACAACTACATGAGGCATGTGATCATTTCAAATTATATTTGGTGAGGTCTCCCAACCATGGTTTTCTGAATTCTATTTTGTTGGAGAAATTCTACATGGGCTTGGATCTGATGAACCAATCTATAGCCACGAATGCAGCTGCTGGATCTTTCATGGACAAATCATTCGCAAGGGTGATAGAAATACTTGACAAAATGGCAAAGCATAATCAAGCATGGCATTCTGAGGACACCACAGGTGGAATTACATATGGCTCTCCTTCCTTGAGCAACATGATCAAGGAAAATCAAGAGAGAGATCAAGTGATTGCAGGGCTTGCTACAAATGTTAATGTGTTGACAAAGATGTTCACTGAAAGCCAAAAGAAGAAAGTAAATGTGGTTGAGAATGTGCAACCCGTACCAAATGAAGATTTTAAGGAAGCGAATTATGTAAACAACTCTCAAGGAGGGTATCAAAGGCAACATTACCAAGGTCAAGGACCACGAAATCAATGGAGGCCAAACCCGCAAGGGCAAGGCCACCAACAATGGCGAAATGACCAAGGTGGCTCAAACCAAGGAAATTGGAACAACAATAACAACTTCTCAAATCGGAGTTCAAATCCCTATGTTCCCCCAAAGGGTCAATACTCAAATCAAGGTTCCTCGAGTGAGTCTAAGTTGGAAAGTATGCTTGAAAGGATATTGCAAAATCAAGAAAAATCCGACAATTCCATGAGGAACATGACCGAGCTTGTTGGCTCTCATACTGCATCCATTCAAAAATTGGAGATGCAAATGAGAGATCTCTCTAGGGAGAAAAATCCAAAGTAAAAGGGAATACTCTCTAGTGACACAATTGCGAACCCAAAGGGTAGTGGGAGTGGCCCAACTTCTCATGTCATGGTAATTATTACTAGGAGTGGGAAGGTACTACAAGGAGAGGGTGAACAAGTGGTTGAGGTAGAAGAATTCGAGAAAGGGGTTGAGGTTGAAGAGCCAAGTGTTGTCGAAATTGAGAAAATTTCGGAAGACGTGCAAGTGCAAGAAGAGAACCGAAAAGTGGTAAAGGAAAAGGCAAAAGAGACACAAAAACATTCTTCCGCCTATTCCTAGACCTCCTCCTCCTTTTCCTCAAAGACTTGTAAGAAGGGTTGATGATAGCAAGCTTGAGAAGTTTTATGACATTCTAAAGCAATTATCGGTAAACATCCCGTTCTTGGAAGCTTTTCAAGAGATGCCAGGTTTTGCCAAATATTTGAAAGATTTGATCACCAAGAAGAGGACCACCAAGAATGAGGTGGTGAACATGACTCACCGGGTTAGTTCCATTATTGCCACAACATCCGTTCAAAAGAAAGAAGACCCGGGAGCCTTTACTATTCCATGCACTATCGGGGCGCGTGATTTTGCAAGGGCCCTTTGTGATAATGGGGCTAGCATTAACTTAATGCCGCTTGCCATTTATAAACAAGCGGGATTAGGAATGAAAGGCCAACAAGTATGAGATTGTATATGGCCGATCGTTCTATCAAGAGAATGGTAGGAATTGTTGATGACGTGATTGTAAAAGTGGGAGAGTTTCATTTACCCGTCGATTTTGTAATCCTTGATTGTGCGGTTGACAAAGAGATCCCTATCATCTTGGGGAAACCATTCCTAGCCACGGGAAGAGCACTCATGGATTCGGAGCGGAATGAAATCAAATTCCGTCTGAATAATGAAGAGGTCACATTCAAAGCAAGCAAGGGTATGAAGCTACCACATGAGTATGAAAGAATTTTGGTAATTGATATTGTTGATGAGGTGGAAGATGCGGTTGAAATGCAAATGGAAGAACAATGCCTCGGTGAAGCATTGGCGGCTATTTTGGTGAACTTTGATGGTGAGGATATGGAGGGTTTTATGGATTCGGTAAATGCATTGGAGGGGCGTGGTTCTTACACTTACGCTCCGGCAAAGCTCTCTCTCGACTTGGAGAATAGATCCACACCCCCCGCAAAGCCATCTATTATTGAGCCACCACAACTAGAGCTGAAACCACTTCCTCCGCACTTGAGGTATAAATTTCTTGGCTCAAATGATATTTTACCGGTAATCGTTTCTTCTTGTTAAATGATGTGCAGGTGGAATAATTATTGAAAGTTTTGAAGGAGCATAGGCAAGACATTGGATGGAAAATTGCGGACATTGGTAGGATCCCCGCGGGAATTTGTGAGCATAAAATCCAATTGGAAAGTGGGACCAAACCGAGTGTGGAACATCAACGACGGTTGAACCCGTCAATGTAAGAGGTGGTAAAGAAAGAAATCATCAAATGGTTGGATGCCGGGGTAGTCTACCCCATTGCCGATAGTTCTTGGGTGAGCCCGGTGCAATGTGTGCCGAAAAAGGGAGTCATGACCGTAATTGAAAATGAGAAAAATGAGCTTATCCCAACAAGAACGGTGACCGGCTGGAGGGTGTGTATGGATTATCGGAAACTCAATAGTGCCACATGTAAGGACCATTTCCCTATGCCTTTTAGTGATCAAATGCTTGATCGGCCTGCGGGAAGGTCATTCTATTGTTTCCTTGACGGATATTCTGGCTACAATCAAATCAACATAGCATTGGAGGATCAAGAGAAGATGACATTCACTTGTCCCTATGGAACGTTTGCTTTTAGCCGGATGCTATTCGGTTTATGTAACGCTCCAGCTACTTTCCAAAGATTCATGATGTCCATCTTCTCTGACATGGTAGAGGATTTTTCAGAAGTCTTCATGGACGATTTCTCGGTAGTGGGTGAGTCTTTTGAGCATTGTCTTAACAATCTGAGACAAGTGCTCAAGAGATGTGAAGAGACCAACCTTGTGCTCAATTGGGAGAAATGTCACTTCATGGTGGATGAAGGTATTGTGTTGGGGCATAAAATTTCAAAGCATGCCATAGAGGTTGACTGGGCAAAGATAGAGATTATTTCTAAGCTTCCTCCACCTATTTCCGTTAAGGGTGTTAGAAGTTTCTTAGGGCATGCCAGTTTCTATAGGCGCTTCATCAAGGATTTCTCCAAGATTGCAAATACTATGTGCAAACTCCTTGAGAAGGATGCCAAATTTGTGTTTGATGAGAAATGCCTCAAAGCCTTTGAGGAGTTGAAGCAAAGGCTCACCACGGCACCTATTATTGTCACACCCGATTTGTCCCTTCCTTTCGAGCTCATGTGTGACGCCAGTGGTGTAGCCATTGGGGCAATGCTTGGTCAAAGTCACAACAAGGTTCTTTACACGATCCACTATGCCAGTAAAACAGTCAATGGGGCACAAATGAATTACACGGTGATTGAGCAAGAACTTCTAGCCATTGTCTATGCCTTTGAGAAGTTCCGGGCTTATTTGTTGGGATCCAAGGTGATAGTGTACACAGATCATGCGGCTCTTCGCTATCTCATGGAAAAGAAGGATGCAAAGCCTCGGTTGATTCGATGGGTCTTGTTGCTGCAAGAGTTCGACTTTAAAGTCAAGGATCGCAAGGGAACTCAAAATCAAGTGGCGGATCATTTGTCAAGGGTTGAAAAAGCAGGGAGACCAAAGGGAGATCTTGAAATCAACGATGCATTCCCGGATGAACACATATTGGCACTATCTAGCACTTTTGCTCCTTGGTATGCTGATATTGCTGACTATTTACTTAGTGACCTTATTCTGGACGGATTGGAATCCTATCAAAAGAAGAAGTTCTTGAGAGACTGCTGGCACTACTATTGGGAGGAGCCTTTCTTATTCCGTTTTTTTGCGGACAATATTATCAGAAGGTGTGTTTCGGAAGAAGAGATTATGCCAATTCTAAAGGCATGCCACGACTCACCGGTTGGGGTCATCCTGGAGGAAATCGAACGGCAGCGAAGGTTCTTGAATGTGGTTACTATTGGCCTTCAATCTATCATGATGCCAATCAAATGGTCAACGCTTGTGACCAATGTCAAAGACAAGGTCCAATCTCCAAGAGGCATGAAATGCCAATGCACTTTGTGATGGAGATAGAAATCTTCGACGTGTGGGAAATTGATTTCATGGGTCCCTTTGTAAGCTCATGCGGGATGAAGTACATTTTGGTGGCTGTGGACTATGTGTCCAAATGGGTTGAAGCGATCGCCTTACCAAACAACGAGGCACGGAGTGTGACCATATTCTTGAAGAAGAATATCTTCACTCGGTTTGGCACTCCTAGAGCCATTCTTAGTGATGGGGGATCTCATTTTTGTAACAAGGCCTTCAAGGTTCTACTTGAAAAATATGGCGTCAAGCACAAGGTAGCCACACCTTATCATCCGCAATCAAGTGGTCAAGTTGAGGTTTCCAACTAGGAGATCAAGAGCATTATAGCAAAGACTGTTAATGCAAACAGGACCGACTAGTCAAGGAAGCTAGATGACACATTATGGGCGTACCGCACGACGTACAAGACTCCTATTGGTGCTTCTCCTTGTCGGTTAGTTTTTGGAAAAGCTTGCCATCTGCCTGTGGAATTGGAGCATAAGGCTATGTGGGCATTAAAAAGGTTGAACTTGGACTGGGCGGAAGCTGCAACTTTGAGGTTAACACAACTTAATGAAATGGAGGAATTCCGTTTCCATGATTATGAAAGTGCAGCTGTGTACAAAGAGAGGATGAAGTTCGTCCATGACAAGAAGATCTTGAAAAGAGAGTTCAAGTCGCGTGACTTGGTATTACTCTTTAACTCCAGACTCAAGTTATTTCCGGGCAAGCTCAAATCGAAATGGTCTGGTCCATTCAAAGTAGTCGATGTCTCTCCTTTTAGAGTTGTGGAACTAGCATCGGAAGATGGGCTCCGGACTTTCAAAGTAAATGGCCAAAGAGTCAAACACTACTTGGGCACAGATGGCTAAAAGCATTTGGTGGAGCAGCTGGCTCTCAAAGATGGTCCGTGCCCGACCATTGAGTGACTTCAAAGGAGTCCCACTTCGTCGTGCCACGACGTTAAATCAAGCGCTTCATGGGAGGCAACCCATGTGTGGTAACATTTATTTTTGTTTTTGTTCTTTAAATTTTTAACTTTTTGATAGATAGATTTACTTAAGCAATTTGAAGAGTGTGTTAGAGTGCAGGGGATTCAAAAGACGACAATACTGGGAAGGAATGCATAAAACGGGAAGAAAAACCACTGCGTGAAGTTTGCTGCACAGATGCGGTCGCGTTTTCACTATGCGGACCGCATTTCAGTCGCAAACTGACGCAGTAAGTTTGGCTAAAATTGTGATCAAAATGTGACAAGGTAATGCTATTTGCGAACCGCATTTACATTATGCGATCGCATTGTGTTTCGCATTGTTACCCCTTCAGCAGAACCCACCGCGTAACACGTATGCGGTCGCATAGTGTGTTACGCGGTGACTTTCCCATCGCAAAAGTGTCAGGTACGTCATCGCATTCTCTCATATTTTACTCCTTCAAAACAACGCAAAACAAAATTAAAAAAAATGAAAAAAAAAACAAAAGAGAAAAAGGAACGACCAAAAAAGTGAGGCAAACAGAGGTCGAATCGTACCAATTATGAATACCCGTTCAAAATTTCCATACTTCTCGTACTCTTATTCATTGGTATGTGTCCCGATCTCCTCAAGTTCACTTCATCTTTTCTATGGTTTTCTGTATTTTCGTTTTGCATTTTTGATTTTATTGCTTGCCGTAGTTGCTTGTATATATCATGGTTGTTTCTGGGGTGCTGTGATGAACTGAATCGTGAGAACGAAGGCATTTGCGGCCCCCAAAATCAGAATGTGGTCCACATTTTGGCCGCATCCTTAAACCCTAGTCTCCTGAAGATGATGACGAAATGCCGTGCCATTTGCGATAGCAAAATTAATATGCGAACTGCAAAGGCACCGCAAACTGAAACAGAAAATCCAGTTAAAACCTTGCTATTTGCAATTGTTTTGCGATCGCATTTCCCACTTTGCGGTGGACTTTGCGATCGCATTTTGTTATTTTTGTTTTGTGTGTGTGCAAGTAAATTCTGTGATGGTTATGCAGTTCGCATATTGGTTATGCGATTGCATCACCCATCACAGACTGAGGTCTAGTACTGCACAGTCGAGATTGCGACAAGTTTGCGGTCCGCATAGTGGTTATGCGACCGCAAACCATGTCGCATTGATTTGCTTTTTCTTTGATTTTTTCTATTTTCCTTTTACTGTTGCTTACAATGTCGCTTACATTTCACCCTTGTAAAGATATGGCTCCTCAAAAGCATGCAGCCAAGAAAAGGGCACCTTCCGGTCGTCATACATCACAGGCAAAACGTTTACGAACGGAATCTAATGTGCCAAGCACCTCCCAATCTGATGAGGAGGAACTCTTGCCCTCAGTCAATTTACAGGCCGAGGCTAGAAGGAAACACGGAGATGATTTTCACCTCCGATTTGGGGTTGAAGGCTCTAGGGAACTATATAGAGAAGGACTCACCAAAAGAAAAATCCTGGGTGAGAAGCAGTTGAGCTTGAACGGCCTACAAGAACAGTACCCCCACATCATCGACAATATAAAAGCAAGAAAATGGGAGTGCTTTACTGAGGCCCCTACGGAGTATAATGAGTCCCTGGTCCGTGAATTCTATGCATCTTATGGAGCCTCCAGGACGGCGCACCACAAATGCAACAGAATTTTTACTGGCACCGTACTTGTTCGGGGGAAGAGTGTGTGTTGCAACAGTAAGGAGATTAATGAGTTATATTTCCCCGACTGGCAAACAGGAACAGTTGAGTACGATGCCAAGTATGCAAATAGGGAAAATGAGCGTGGGTGGATTGCGTCGGTGATAGCAAAGGGTACCCCTGCTTGGATCAACCCTGGGAATAAGATATACAAGGAGGATCTTACAAGGGAGGGTAGATTCTGGCTTAGCTTTGTTACCTCCCGCTTGATATCGCCCTGGAACGAGACTGATATAAGCATTGAGAAATCTCTCCTCATTGCATGTGTCATGGCTGGCATCAAGATTGATGTGGGAACTCTGATCTTCCAAGAGATCGGTATCCGGGCAAAGCAGCGTCCTACCTCGCTTCCATTTCCGTGCTTGATCACAGCCCTCTGTAAAGCTCTGAAGGTTCCTCTCATGCAACACTCTGACAAGACCGGGAAGGAAATGAGGGATATAAACATCACACGTATTAGTGATGTTGCTGCCCCACCAGAGACTCCAATTCAGGATCCCGACTCCCAGACTCCTGTGCCTCTTCAGGTTCCGGTGGCATCCACTTCTGCTTCAGAGCTTGCCTCTTAGTCCACCACTGGTCAGCCTTCTTCGACACTGCCAGCCCTCTCGAGGCTTGGTCTCATTGCCCAGCATGCCAATGCCAAAGTAGACCAGCTCTTGAAGACCTTGCCCAACCTCATGAAACAAGCCCTGACTCCTATACAAACTTCAGTGATAGCTTTCTAACAACAATAAACACTATATGGGGATCGCTTGCACCAGCTTGAGTTAAGGGTTGAAAAGATAGAGCGCGGTGAGGTTAGGGGTTTGCCTCAGCTACGGGAGGAGGTTGCTTCTATGAAGACCGAGCTCCACAAGATGCAAAATTTGGAGTTCGACCTATCATCCCTCCTGCCCAAGGATAGTGAGCAGGGAGCAGACACAACTGCACCAGACTTGGGCCTTGATTTCACAACTCTGATGGCAAATATTGCACCTCAGACTGCCGGGATGTCCCAACCTCCAACTCCTCCTGTACGTGTTGATATTCATGATGAGGAGACTTCCGGACATTCTTCAGAGTCCGAGGGTGAGGAGGCAGATGAGGAGGATTCATGGTCCTCGGAGGATGATGGCCCTCAAGAGAAGGGAAAGCAGATTGCTGCTCCTACAGTGGAGGATGAGGAGCAATCAAAAATTTAGAGGGCGATAGAACACTCGCTAGCACATTTGGCCGCCCCTGCAGACCCATCGGCCACTCAGCCATCAGCGGGCGAGGCTAGCAGCTCACAGGCCCCAACTCTAGTTCCCGACCAATCAGAGATCCCTCCTTCAGCATCAAAGGGTTAGCTGGCTACCGACTCCCATAACGCTTAGTGCGCCCCAGAGAGCCCCTTTACCTCTACTCTATGTTCATATGCATTGGGGACAATGCATGCTTTTGGTTGGGGGTGGTAGCCTTACCTGTACTTTTGCGACATTAGCAACTGTTGTACATATTAGTGCTTTGTGATTTCTGTATATAAGTTGTCTTTAAAAACTAGTAGTTAGTTGTCCATCTTTAGTAATTAGAAATAAATTCCACTTGTTTTTTCTTTGTCGGGTTCTTTTTCAAGGGTGTAATAGTAGAACCAGGACAGTAGAATGAAACATGTTGAACGGGTTGGTGTAATTGTCTAGTCTCAAGCATGTGTTTCTGTACATAGCCTATACCCTTTCAAAAGATCAACTGTGTGAACTTGAGGCTCACTTTGTGACTCTACATCTACTTAGAGTTATGTATGTATATATGATGAAAGCTTTGAGTTGCCAAATGTTGACTCCAGGGCTTTAAACTATGTGAACCAAACAGTTCGTGTGCCATGTGTGTGAGTTCTTTGTGTAGATAATTCTTGTGTGTGCTTTTGCCATCTAGAACTTGCCCGGTTGGTTTTTTGATGCTTATAATAATTACACTTGGTTAGAAGGATTATATTAGGCATTTTTTGTTTTACTTGCGAAACCTCTTTAGCCTTTCAAGCCTACCATTGCATAAATAATATCACTAGTACCCTATTCGAGCCTTTAACCTTTTCTTGGCCACCTCACTACAAACCTTCCCCTTTTGTAAAATAATTAGCTCTTTTGAACCCGTTCCTCCTTGAACATTGAGAATTAGGCTAAAAGCCTAAGTTGGGGGTGTGGTGTCAAAGTGGAAATGGGTAAGGTTGTACATTTAGTGTAGGAGCATATACCTCAAAGTGCTCATATGAAATTATGCAAGCTTCAAAAAAAAATTGTATATATATATATATAGTTATGGAGCCTCGAAGAAAATTAGAGAGGTATTTAAGGTGGTTCCATATTGGGAACTAGATGCCAATGTGGCTATGGGGTTTGAAAAGAAGCAAAGTGCAAAAATAAAAGAAAATGTGATTAGTGTTCGAGGAGGATGTAGTCACTTATATCTAAATGCTTATCCTACCCTTCCCTAAACCTACATTACAAGGTATGGTATGGTATGTTGTAACACTTGAAACTCTTTTCTGAGAGTGAGTGTATTGGTGAATTAGTCCCTTTTTGTTGTCATTGTAAATATTGTGATTTTGGGACATTCTTTCTAGGGAGGGCACATGAACTGCGAGGTTGAACAAAAGTTGAGTTTTTGAGTAAAACGCAAGTGCACTCAGCTGAGGTAGCATTTTGTCACGTTGTCTGAGGCTCAAAGTTCACAAGTTGATTAGTTTTCCTTGTATATATCAATGGTTCAGAAAGGGTAAAACACTTGAAGATGCATGCTTTTGGTTGGGGGTGGTAGCC
>MCJB01036097.1:69341-80961 GCA_002018475.1 Nicotiana obtusifolia | reverse complement strand
TCATGTATCCATGGCCTACCGAGCAGGGCATTATATCTCATGTCGCCCTCTATCACACAAAACTTTGTCGCTTTGGTCGTCCCGGCAATATCACTCATTAAAGTTATTTCTCCTTTTGTCGTTTCTGCGGCCATGTTAAATTCGTTGAGTATTCTAACTTCGGAAACGATTTGCCTGGTCAAACCTAGTTGTTCGACGACCCAAGACCGGATTATATTGGCCGAACTACCGGGGTCGACCAAAACACGCTTTATCCGAGTATCTCGTACCAGCATAGATATCACTAAAGCGTCGTTGTGGGGTTGTATCAGGCCATCGATCTCTTCGTTGCTAAAGCATAGAGTCCCCTCGGGTGCATAGTCGCGGGTTCGTTTTTCCCGAGTGATTGAAATTTTTGTGCGCCTTAACATCGGGACTTGGGGCATATCTACCCCTCCGATTATCATGTTTATGGTATGCTACGGTTCTTTCTGATCAACCGCTTTACCTCGGTTTTCATAATGATTCTTAGCTCGATCACTAAGAAATTCCCGAAGGTGACCATTCTCAAGCAACCGGGCTACTTCTTCCCGTAGTTGTCTGCAATCTTCAGTTCTATGACCGTGTGTACCATGATATTTGCACACGAGGTTCGGATCTCTTTTAGATGGGTCCGTTTGTATAGGTCTGGGCCACCTAGTGTCTTTGATACGCCCAATTGCCGATACCAGAGTTGCTGAATCGACGTTGAAGTTGTATTCGGACAACCGGGGTGCATCTTGTCGATCACCTAGTTTTTCGAAGTTTGTCTCCGGCACTGGCCTTCTATTTCTCTCATATTTATTTTCTTGTTTCGGGAACTTGGGTCCTTCCGGATAAGGTCGGTGTCTGTCTCTATTTGACCTCGGTTCCCGAAGATTACCCCTTTGAGATCGGTCGAAATTCTTGATAGTATAAGAAGAACTTGAACCCGCTCCGACCTGATCGTATTCTATTCTGATCTTTGACTGATACTGGTTATGAATGTCCGCCCAGGTGATCGCCGGATACTCGATTAAGCTTTGTTTAAGCTGCCTTGAAGCCGCCGAACTGTGGGAGTTCAACCCTTGGGTAAAAGCCTGTACCGCCCAATCATCCGTGACCGGAGGCAGATCCATCCGCTCCATCTAGAACCGAGACATGAATTCCCTAAGCGTCTCATTGTCGAATTGCCTTACTTTGAACAGATCCGATTTCCTCGTTTCTACTTTAATGGCTCCCGTATGAGCCTTTACAAATGTATCGGCCAACATAGCAAACGAATCGATAGAATTCGGTGGCAAATTATGGTACCATGTCATCGCACCTTTAGATAGGGTTTCTCCGAACTTCTTCAACAAGACAGATTCGATCTCGTCGTCTTCGAGATCGTTTCCCTTTACTGCGTAAGTATACGCTGTCACGTGCTCGTTGGGGTCCGAAGTCCTGTTATATTTAGGGATGTCGGGCATTCGAAACTTCTTCGGGATCGGCTTCGGAGCAGCATTAGATGGGAACGGCTTCTGCACGAACTTTTTGGCATCTAAGCCTTTAAGAACTGGAGGAGCGCCCGGTATTTGGTCGACTCTTGAATTGTATGTTTCGACCTTTTTGTTGTTATCCTCAACTCGTTTGGTTAATTCTTCGAGCATTTTGATAATTCCGGAGTTAGCTTCCGAACCGCTCTCATTTTGTTGTGTTGAGACCGGTTCACCTTGTACGGGTGCAGCATGTGGCGGGACATTATCCGTTCCCACCTGGTTCTGAACTCGATTTTGCAACTGTGCTATCGCTGCTTGTTGATTTTGCAGCATCTCAAAAATCGTTCTGAGGCTAATTACTTCCTCTTCATTTTCCTGCATTCCTGAACGATTTTCACCCCAAACACTGTGTGAAGAGCCCGGCACCTGGTTGGCATCAAATGCCATTTGGGAATTGACTTCTACTAGACCTTCATGCTCGGGTATGACATCATCTCCAACTCGATTGCTGAGTTCATTGTTGTTTGGGACTAATTGTGCCATGTTTAACCTGGTGACCTGAAAAACAGAAATTTCTACAAAGAGCAAGCGTAAAATTGTGTTTGAAAAAGGACGTATCAAAGGTTTACTGATATCCTCGGCCCCGCGGTGGGCGCCAAACTGTTTACCCTGTAAATCGGGTAACAATTGAATTTTGTTCGTGGTACTAAGGATCCGTAAACCAGTTGATACTTGAATAACAATGTAATAAAACAACTAAAATACTAAGAAAAAAAGACTGAACCGTTGGTGTTGGTGAAGAAAGTAAAGAGCTATAAATCTTTCTGGGAAATAATAATGTCTATATTTTGATAGTTAAAGAGAGAAGAACTTTTATTCACGTTTTTCAGATGATCAACTATGAGCCAAAATCCCTTCTTATAGGTTACAATTACTGTTACAAACATGGTAAGTTACTGATTATGGGATAAATCCCGTAAAATCCGTAATAGAATCTCCCCAAATCACGTTGTAACGGTTGAGACGGTTGAGACAATCACTCTTGGCGAAATATCCGGCGATAGCCTAAATGTGCGGCTTGAGTCCGGTCTCCGATCTTCGGTCCTATGACATCTCCCAGTCGGTCGCACCCTATTCCGGTTGCATCGAATACCGGACCCATCTCTTCTTTATCTATGAACCCGATGTCCACATCGTAACTCCTTCTAATTGGGTCAGTCTTGACCCAAACCCGTGTAGAAATACTTTACCCAATACAATTAGGAAGCCAATTTGTTAAGAAATGCGGACTGATAATCTTAAAATCTTTATAGAAGACGATATATAATTAAGAGTACCGGTAATAAGTACGCACATTTAATCCTAGGTTGCACTCGCAGGGAAATAATTTCCTAATATTACTGGAATGCAAAAGTGGAGAATAACCTCCTTATTGCAAAAAAAAAAACTCATATCAAGAAATAGAAAATATAACTAACAAATAAACAAATGCCATTTACTTTTTTGATTTTCTGAATTTTCCATTAATTGAACACACAAAATCATCTAAGGTCCTTGGACTTTTCTTGATACGTTTGCTACGTCTTAGGCTCTCTTTTCCTGCAAATTTTGTCCCTTGATCAATCATTACATGGGGAGTAAATTTGACAAGCTTTTCTTCATCTTCACAGTCGTCACAAACCCAATAGACAAATTCTTTAAATGTCACCTTTTCAAGGCAGTAGCGATGCACACCAAATTCCACACACTTCACACAGTAAACGAATGCGTTTGAAAAACCTTTGTCTCCACAATTTAGGCATATCGTAACCTTTGATTTATTGACTGCCATATGATATACTTAACTATAATAATAACTCAACTTACCTTGAACTATAGATCAATATTATAGATTGAAAATAGAAACTGAGTGATTAACAACTGAATGCATATGGAGATCATAAGGACAAATTTAAAAGAGATTGTGACTGGTCATATAAAGAAACAAAATTAATTATTAGCCCTAATTAAAATCTATGGATGTGATTTCCTGGACAAGATCATGTTTTTGGTAGGTTAATAAGTTAGACATTTATTAGGTCTAATTTTGATTTCTGAAGTTGCAAGTAGTAGCATTTTCCAAGCGTCCTATGTTCTTCTGTTTTGGATATTTCTGTCCCCTTCAAAAACTGGTAAAATACAACCAAAAGGCCATAATAGATAAATAAATAATTCGGAAGTAACTACAATTAATATCAATTTTGTTTTAATTTCAACAATTAATATGAATCCATTTGTAGCCAGATTATAGTACAACGCTTATTAGGCTGGATTTTACGAGCGACTATGTGTTAAATTGCAATTCACAAGAAAAATCATAGATGTCGTCCCTCACGCCGACTATAAAATAATATTCGTCCTTGAACGAGTAAAGCTGACGAGTCAAATAAATTTAAACTATCAAGATTAGTATTATAGAGATATCAACTTTTAAGGTATTTAAATGTTGACAGGCAAATAAAGAATTTTTTTAATAATTTACCCATTTTATGATGTTTGGTTTCTAACTAAGATTATGTTTTTGGTAGGTTTTTTAGGTTTGAATGATTTCAGTCTAATTTTAGATTCTGATCAAATCAAATATAAACCAATACAAATATAGAAAGTTATTTACAACATTCCCATCTTTTATATTGTAAAAACCCCTCACACCAACTATAAAAACCCTTCTTTTGTTCCCTTGTTTTCCATCCCTCAATTACATTCTCTATTCCTCTCTATACTTTTCTTCCATTTTGAATATTATATTTCAGCTTTCTTTTATGTCCCAAAAAATGCCCAAACCTTGAACTTTCTGGCATATATCAAATGAGCATGGTTACATCTGATAATTGCTATATTATGATCGGGACTTTAACTAATTTTTTGAGCACATACATAGTACATGAGAACATAAAGTAAGTTGATAATCTATATTGGACTTCAGGTAACACTTTTCTTTTTCCCTTGAGAACTAAGTAGTAATATGCTCCTCAACCTGTTGGACATCAGGCTTCTCCTTTTGTTTTCCTTTTTCCTAAAATCTCAAGAAAATTGGAACCAGCAAGTTGGTGCAGTGATCTGGGGGTTTCCGTTTGTTTTTCTTTTTCACAAAAGGAAAACTTACGTGCAAATGCAATATCTATAGATCACTACACCAACTCGGTGGCGCAAATTTTTAAGGAGATTTTAGGAAAAGGAAAAACAAAAGAAAAAAAACCCGATATCCGATAGGTCGGACGCATATTACAACTCAAGGTTCTCCAGGGAGAAAAAAGAAGAATTATTATCTCAAGTTCAAGTAGAGATTATCAACTTACTGTATGTTTGTGTACGATGTATGTGTTCAATAAAATTGGTTAAACTACCGATTAATGTCAGACTCTAAGCTGCACTGAAGAAGGTGCCCTCAAGTTTATTGCTTAATTACACGTTTACTCTATTCCAATTGTAATTATCTCATTTTACCCCTTGTCGTTTAGTTAGACTGATGAGATTAGCAATTGTATTGCACAAGCTCCTGGCTAGTTTTTCACTCCTCTCATATTTTTAGATTGTAATTACAGAGATTTTAGTGTGGATGCCACTCTTAGATCCTGTTTGGGCCAAACTTTCAAAAATTTACTTGAGTTTAAAAAGTACCGTTTGCCAAATTGAGTTATAAGGAAATACTTCGGATAATAGCAGTTTTTGTTTGGCCAAATCATTTGAGAAATACTTTTGTTAGTATTATAGTGTAGACGAAAGTTCGTAGATATAAGTGCTTCGTATAGTAGCAACTTGAGTTTAACCAAAGGAAAGCAATTTTAATCTACAATGTTTGACTGATTTCCATGTTCATTTCTTCCCTTACTCTCAAGGACAAGTTTTTTTCTTTTGGACTAGTTATTTGATGAAAACTACTTCGTTTAATTTCCTGACTTTTATGTCAAAAATAGTGTTTACTGTACCAACTAGGACACTTAAAATGGCACTAACAAGGTGTAAATTCTATAAACATATATATATATTTATTTATTTTTAAAAAGGTTACAATAATAGATTATTTAAACATATATTTGTAAATTAGGAAATATTCCTTATTAGCCGAGTATCTTAAATTGAATAGATTTGATGGTATATTTGCTCTTTTTGTAAGAGAAATCAATGACAACAGTGATGAACCTCTCAGTTTATGCAAGATACAGCTGAATTATATGAACTTATCTTTTAAGTGACATGTACTAACAGAACTTAAATAAATTACGATCTTATAAATTTAGTTGTTCAAAGAAAATAAGGTCATATTTAAGAGCTGTTTAAATTGCATTAAATAAAGGCAAATCCGATTCTTGTAATCTACTTTAGATTTGTGTAATTCTTGTTAGATTGTATTGCATTACTTAACTTATGTTAGCGACATTCCTAATTAAGTGTGTGTGTATATATATGGGCCTGAACTCATAAAAAAAATTTGTTTTACCTTTTTATATGCTCTTGCTTCATTCTTGAGTGATGTCAATCTTTCTTCATGTCCCAAGGATTGCATAAAATATATGATCTCACAGACCCTAATCATATTTACCAGTTGTCTCATCTCAAGTTTCTTTCTTCCTTTGTTGAAGGTTTCTTGTGTTCAAAGAATCATATTACCAGTTGTCTCGTCTCCAAGTTTTATTTAACCTAATGAACTTCCCATGATTAAAAAAAGCTTTCGATCGTTTGATATGATATTTTCTCTCATTTTGATTTAACATCTAGAAAAGAGAAACTAATCCTCTTAATGTTTATCTGACTGAATTTTTTATAAGTGTGGTGATAAATGATAAGGCAACGGGTTTGCTTAGCACCTTCACAAGCAAGAATGTTTTGATTAACTAAAAAGAAAGGAAAAAGACTATTATTAAGTACTTGAAGAAGAAAGGCTTTTAATAATAACTTCTAATGAACTCAAATTAGAGATTATGACTACTTCTGCGATACGATTGGAGTATCAAAGTCGAGGGTTATTTTTATGTTGATCTTGCCTCTCAAAAAATCAAAACCCTTCTATGCTACAATTTTTGAGTTTGATTTCATTTTTATTTAACTCTGTTCTCCAAATTTTCAAGTTATTAAGCTGCTTTGGGTACTTTTGGTAAAGATTCTTACATAATCTTCGGGCACCTTACAAGCTTTGACGTAAAGAATTTCACCTGAACGGAATTTGGTGGTTTGCTATCTTCAAAAATGAATTGTTGTTTTACATTGAAATATTTTCATTTTGATTCAATGTTCAATGGCCCCAAAGAAGGATTCGAAGATTAGTAGTTTCCACTGCTCTGAAATTATTGTTAGAGGAAATCAGTAGTTTCAATATCCTTGTCAAGTGAAATCAATTTCAGAGAAGTGTTTTACATTAAAGCAAGTAGGAATTAGTATTGACTTTTCACCTTTACTTCACAAGACACTTTTACTTTAAATTAACGCGGCTACTTTTAGTTGGGGTATATCGTAGTTTCCACTGCTCTGAAATTATTCCCAAGACAAGCTGAGTATAGAGGAGGTTACACAGCATTCTTCTCATCTATGTATTTATCTTTAGGCTATTAATATATGGATAAGGGTCTGCCTATCTCTCTGCCCTTAAGAGGATTTTATTTATAAATTAAAAAAAGTGTTATTTAGGGATTGCTAAGAACGTCATCCACTATTACAGTGTATTCAACAGTCCGATACAAACATCTAGACACAAAGGGAAACCAGAAAACATGTGTATCACATGTCCTGATCATCTATACATGCTTCCCTGGAAAATATCCAAATTTTGAATAATATTCTATTTAAGTTCTTAAGTATGTACAGATGCAGTCAGAAACAGACCTGCCCAAAAAACAAATATCACCTGTTGGCTTGTCATAAAATTTTGTTTTAGCTTACTTCAGATTGCCCAAATATTCAGGAGTTTAGTTTGCACCAAACTCTTGGTTCCACCGTTCAAGTTCCTCCCACTTGCTCTTTTGCAGACTAGGCCTAATCACTGTCATGGCCTTTTGGAAATCTCCATATCTTAAACCCCTTACCTGCAAAATCAGAACATCAACTTTGGATGAGTCAATATCCACAATTTTTCTGGTGATAGGGAAGTAGAATATCCACAATTTATTCACCGTCTACATGGTACGGAAATAGACTTGCTTCCAAGTGCTGGTAAATCGTATACTTAGTGACCAGCATTATTTCAATCCTCGGAAAATAAAATCAGACGACAACAACAACAACAACAACAACAACAACAAAACATTGTAATCCCACAAGTGGGGTGGAAATAGAACCAGACAAATTATGGAATTATAAAAGAAATGTAGAGATATAAAACTGCTATTTCCGAACTGTCTTAAATACCTCCAAGTCACTAAGCTTTTAAGTATGTCCTGCAATCCAATTTCAGATAGTGCATCCAAAGGTGTATAACTAACTCAAACTGACATCTAAAACAAATGACGTCAACCTTTCGGGTTCCGAGGAAACAACTAGGAGTATGAATACTCCCGTGGTACTATATCTGACAAGGTTGATTGAGCAGAGAGTTAAATTTCAAACAAATTTAATTCTTGACAATCTTATAAGCTGTACAAACTTCAATAAAGGACTGCCAAACATTTTGAGATAGCCCAAATGAGAAGTGTATCCACAAAATGGAGACAGGGATGGAGTACTTGAAAGAGCATGGGAAGAGTAGTCTTCAGACTTCAACTTCATAGAAAAACACAAGGTATCTTTGGAGTAGTATTTCAGCTATTTTCAGCAATATGCTTTTAGTGCATGTAGAAACATTAACTACAGCAGGCAAACAAATTCAAGAGGTTAGCACTGTAAACTCCAGAGAAAAATACCACCTGATCTGCATCAACTCTGAGAATATTAGCACCAAGCTCTCTGATCGGCATCATTGCAGCCTCCTCGCACAAGGCTTGAAGATCACTTCCAGAATACCCTGTGAAAAAGTAGGTTTCAGATTGAGTTCCCATGAGAAACAAGAGATGTTGATAAAGATTCTTAAGAAACAGATGTTCAGTTAAAAATTTGCTAATGGAAAGAACTCGTAGCACTTTTTACCTTCTGTGTCTCTCACTAGTCGTTCTAGATCTCCACCTATCATCCAATAAACAAAACTGAGTTAGCTAACATTGCATTAGCATGCAATTAAACTAAGTAAGAACTAGGCTTTATATTTCACAAAATAAAAAATAAAAAAAGTCTCTCCAAATACAATAAGAAGTCCTTTCAAACGATTTTATTTGATCCTCTGTCATCCTCAAAAGATTGTATAAGAACAAATAGTTCGAGTATACAACAAATCAGCAGGATTATCAGTAAGCTTAAAAACCTTTATCGACTGAAGCTACATAAGAGATATAAGTCCAGAATGCACATTGGACTTTTATTGATATCATAATATAAAATCAAACACAGAGAGGACAAAGTTGTATTGCGAACTCGAAGAACAAAAAGTGGAGCATGTTTGATTTTCAAGCAACAATTGCAGAGATGCTTGATATGCTTCAGATAAAGAGGAATATTGAGAAATGGCCTTGGACTTCCCACTAAAATGGATGTGAACCGAAGAGAGAACTCTCCCACTTCCATGCATAGAAAAACCAAAAAAGTTGGGAGGGCCAGGGGAGGCGTGGTTGCCCTTAAGCCAGCAGTGACTATGCAAGATTTTTGTAAAAGCAAGGACAACTTAAACCAGTGATAAAATATGGGACACAAACACCATTACTTTAAAGAACTCTAGACTGCAATTATCTTGCTTTCCTGCGCATAACTAAATTAGACATGTTCAATCATAATAGACTTTCACTGAGCTTCTATAAAAGGATGCAAATCATCATTGCTTTCCTTCCATTCCAAGTTTGAATCAGACAAATTTTCCAAGATCTCCGGAGGTTTCCTTTTTTTTTGGTTTAAATGCTTTTAAGATGTTTACTTAAGTTCTTTTCTTTCTAAGAAGTGGAATAGAAAAACCCAGTTGAAGTGTAATGATCATACTTCTGTCGACTATAATGCACTGACATTTGGTTAAGAGATTGCACATCATGCATGCATTTAGATTTCATCCACATTTCACATCTCAAATGTTGCAGACTAAAAGTTGCTCTCTTTCATTCCTCATTTTAAATGGGAACTGTAAGTTATGGTCTATAAACAGACAGTAGTGAGCCAACATCAACAAGAATAACATCGTTCTAGTTGTCAATTGCAATCTCACCAGGCAAGGAAAATGCTTTTCCCTTTAGTCTGTGTTTCAGAAGTTGTCTTCTAACATTAGCATCAGGTAAAGGAATATATATTCTTTTGACCTGTTCAATAGAGTAACAAGCATATTAGAAAGAAAACAACGACCAACTATTTATAATAATTTTTTGATAAAGAGCTATCTATAGAAAAGTTAAGAACAGTTCACATAGAAATTAGAACTATACTCTTCAGTAACCTACTTATTAAGCTTCTATGATCACAGACAAGGAACGAAAACCACCCTTCAAATAATTAATAAGGGAAAGTTCAGAAGCAATTTGCAACTTGATATTTTGTTTTTTCTACTTTCTTATTATAAGCTGCTGGTCAGATTCAGATCATTTCACTTATCTTCTAGAGTCAAAGTGTATTTTAGTGATGTGGCACTCGTATTCCCTCAGTCCACACTTGAATTTCCATGTAAGATGCCACAAGGATATCAAAATTACGAACTGAAAACGTTAATTGCTGGTGTTAATTGGGTTTTTTCTAATGACTTGTGAATAAAGTAGATGGGCTTATGTAACTTTTTACACTAGACTTATGTTAGATTTTGTCAAGGAAAAACTCAAACATATTGCTGCGATGTATAGTTATATACCCTTTATCTTCATGTCCATTAATTTGTCCTAATATCTACTCAACCTATCAGACCAAAAAATAAAAAATAAAACACACATCTATAAGCGAGCCAATGATGAAATTGCAGCTAAGTTCTCAAGACAAATTGCATTCTGATCAAGTGCCAGCACTTACCAATCTCCTTAGAACAGCATCATCCAACTCCTGTGGCTTATTCGTGGCACCTGCATCAGCATAGGCAGACTGCTCAGACACAATAGATAGAGAATACAACGACCAGAAAAAGCAACTTCTGTAGACTGACAACATATTCTCAAAGATCTCAGAACAACTCCAGAATGATTATTGATCAGTGAGTCACTGAAAATTCAGATGGCCCATGATTATTGATCAGTGAGTGACTGAAATTTCAGAGGGCCCATCTAGAGTCACTACATCAGGGTCAGTTTGACATTGGCAGACAAAAGTTCCAGACTACAAAGGTTTGGAAAAATGGCCTTTCCTTGGTACATGTTGAACACTAATACTTCACATCTTATTAAATTCTTTATCCTTTCTGATAGTTTGGCTAAGTAAATTATGTTCTTAAGCATATTAGGTCACTACCTTCTTTTTTTTTTTAAAAAAATCTTTCTCTTAATAGTATTTTATCATTTTATTTTCAGAAAAGGGTCATATTTACCCCTCTACTATTGGACATTGTTTAAAATTACCCTCCGTTATACTATTCGGTCAAATTAAACCCTACCGTCTTAGTATTAGTTAGATTTACCCCTCAGCCGTTAAGAAATCCGACCCATGAATTAAATGGACACGTGGAAGGCCATAAACACACTTCAAATAACCGGTTCATTTAACTAAACCCAACCCTAAAAAGAACCCGTTACCCTAGGATCCAGGATACTACACCCAGAAAACACTAAGCCCTGAGCATCAATTAGCAGGACCAGCTACTGAGAGAGACACCATAACTAAGAGAACAAGTACAGAAACAGCATGAAGCTTACCAATTACAATTACCAGGTCATCAGAATTAGATGTCACCCCATCAAACTGAACTAGAAACTCTGATTTCAACCTTCTGCTTGCTTCATTCTCATTGGTAGTCCTACTTGACATAATACTATCTATCTGTCAACCAAAAAATAGCCTGAAGGTAAGATTTGCTACCAATAAGCAACAAATGTGCGTTTAGATGTGTTTAACAATGAAAGACACAAGTGCCAGACATGTAGTTTATTAGCAGCAAAGTCTAAAAAAATATAATCCCCCCCCCCCCC
>MCJB01036097.1:30428-61997 GCA_002018475.1 Nicotiana obtusifolia | reverse complement strand
TTTCTATTTGCTTTAAATGCCGGCTATTTGTCTTTAGTTAGAAGTAGAAGTAGAGAGCGTTGTTTGCCCTCACACTTCAAAAAAAGTAAAAAAGTATAGATGAAGTAAAAAAAAAGTACATAAGGAGTGAGAAAGAAAAATTTGGTTACGGGAACCGAAGGTTAGGCTGACTACTTTAGCAGAGCAACACCTAAAAAAGTTTATTCCTACCCCTTACCCTTTTTTTCAATGTTGCCAATTCCCAGAATACTAATGTATGCTCGTGTATAAAGTTGTCCAACAACTTTCTTCCTCGGACTTCTTTAGCCACTTCCGCATCTATCATATTCGAGAAAGCTTGCTTCGTGATGGAGCATTTAGCAATGTCAGCAGCCTGGTGAGGGCCGGCTGTCTGAGGACAGGTTAAGGCAGGGTATGCTGGGCTTTCTTCTCATGAGATTGGGTGAGAGAGTCAGAAAGAATCTAAAAAATTGGGCGGGTGGACTTTTGGGCACACGGAAAAATGGAAGTGGGTAGAGGGTGCTTCTCAACTAGAGTTGGGGGTAGGGTCGCTATAGTGGCTAGGGTGAATCTTTCTACACGGCTGGACGCCCGGTTCTAGACAAAGCTGCAGGAGTTACCACCACATCCTTTCCAGATAGACTTGAAGCTCTTCATAGACAGGCGGGGTAGAAAATCTTCTCTCAAAAAGAGACAGACCAGAGATGACAGAGGAAGATATTTGATTCAAAAAAGATACGGCAGTCAGAACAGCTTCAATCCAAAATTTACTAAGGACAAAAGCAAGCTACAAGCCTTAACAACCGCTTTCCTGCGGACCTTATGATAAAAAAAAGCAGCAAAGAAAACAAGATACTAAGTTGTTGGGCTAACTCGCTAACGTTGGCGCACTACGGCTTTTCAGCCTCCTACAGGTCCCTTCATTCCCTCGGCCTTACACGGACTTAAAAGAGTACCTAAGGCGAATTAGTGGTTTATTTTCAAAAGGGGTTTTATTTACCGTAGCTTTTAGACATCTAACAGCTAAGCCACTAATCATACAACTGATAGAATAAAGTCGGTCACTACTAAGACAGCTCATAAAAGTCGTTTCAGGTTCAAGGGCTAAAGCTGCTCTTAGGAGAATCCTTTCACTACACTCGACTTAAAGACACCTATGAACTCGGAATCTCATCAAGTAGGCCTTTCGAGTCTTTCAAGTACTGGTGAAGGTTTAATTGAAGACCTTTCAGTGCCCTTTCGTTTGGTCCCCTAGGTACCTTCTCCGCACTTACAGGTAAGCATTTCAAGTAGATAAGATCGTAAAAAAAATAAATGGGAAGGAGTACTGCCATTATGCGCTATTATTTTAATCAGAAAGTCAATCATTCCCAGCTTTGAATGAAGGTATAGGGGAGAATCAAAAGGGAGTATGTTAGTCAAATAGAGGGCTCTCATGGGGGTCTAGTCCACGACTTTAGCCTTAAGCTAGGTTGGGCTGTAGTTCTTGTATTGAGCGAACCCAAGCGTTAAATAGAGCCATTTAGTGGCGTGTAGGGAATAGTCATCTTGTTGCTGGTAGGTGCGACTATGTGAGTTGACAACAATACACCGCGGTATGTGTGAGTCAAGATTTTACTTAGTGATCCGAATGAGCAATTTCAATTACTGCAGACTGGTTTCCTCCCATATACCTTTGCTGATGCGTATTTCCTAATTGAAGAAAATAGAGAAAACTGCTAATCCCACCCACGGGTGTAAACGAATGCCCTACCTGATTCATTTCAAATCCAGCCGGAGGTCTTCGAGCCTTGTTACGGACTAAAGTCCTAAAGAAAAGCGACCTCAATCCCTCGCCAGCCCAGGTCAAAGGTCTTCCCCCCCTTTTTTTTCAAGGGCAGAGTCAAGTTCGTTACGGTCAGCAAATCAGCCCCGCATCGTATCGCTAGCAATTTGGATCACCTCCCCAAGCCCGCCTAACCTAATTGTGTGTGATCAATCAATCGTGACAAGTTGACCGATCCATAATGAAAGCACCTGTAGATAGAAGCCGTTTGCCGACCGGTGGACTCATCCTCAATGCCGTTTAGGCTCTCCAGTTAAGTCGGTTGTCTGCCGCCTTTCTTTCCCATGCCATAGATGGCCTTATGGTCAACTTCAATTCTGCTTGTTGGAAGGTTCGCCCGGATCTCTTCCCGGGTCAACCCACTCAATATCCGAGAGAGGGTAGGCTTTTGGCGGCTGTAGAGACGGCGGATAAGGCAGCGGATGATACATACTTGGAAATAAGCAGATCATAGATAAGTTTTTTCATGCTTCGACTCTCCCTCGGTTCGTTCGGAAATCATGGTAGTCTTTTCGTTGAGATTATTGAGAACGAAAATGTGCCTGGAGTTAAGAACAACGATAAAACTGCCTTCTATCTGTTGCCATGGAATGTATAGGTAGGGATTGTTTTATGCTTGGAAAGCCCGTTCCATGCTCTCTATCCCCTTTTTTGGGGGTCCCCATGAACCGCTTTTTAGTATTCGTGTTTTCCTTCTTTCTTCCTTCCTTTCCACATAGAAGGATCACGGGGTTCTCCCAACATACATATCCGGCGGTGCAAATATTTAGTAGGCAAGGATCACAACGGGCGAATCCCAAGTCGAATTCTTGATCTATTCATTTCAGCCTTAGAGGATTGAGCTTTTTGAGAGCACGGCACTATGATTGAATGGCGAATTTCAATGATGAAGAGAAAAGTCTAGTTCTCTTTTCATTTGAAAGGGGAATGGATATCTTATTGAGAGTGATTGCGGAATAACCTTTTCATAGAGGAGAGCGATAGGTCGGTTTGAAGAGCAAGCTTGAAAATAAATGGAGAGGTCATTCATTCATAGTAGAAAAAGTGCTCACTCACTCGTATCTGAAAAGGCAGGCGGGGGGCTCTTTATCCTTAAGATAAGATTTTTTTCATTCTTAAAAGCCTTCTTTCATAGATAATCAGTAGTATTCCTCTCGCTAGCTATTCTGAGTAATAGGGGGAGGACTTGATGTGACTACTATTAGGCCTCCAACCCCGAGAGACTCTACAATCATTATGAGCGGATAACCCTTTCCCTTCCCTTCTATAGAGAGGTTGCCCATTTCTCCCCGGGTAGTTCACTCACTCCCAGTGCCTACCATTTCTATATACTTTTGAAAATAGAGAGGTAGTCGTAGCAGGAGAAGCAACCCTAAACCCCTGAGATCACTCGACCCCGGCCGGTCAATCTCCTGTCATTGCTATCTCGTGCGCGAAGGGTTGCTCATGCTTCCCAAACGTCATGCATTTTTTAGGTCATTAGTCAACAGCTCCTTGGACAGCGAAATAGGGGTGACTTCACATTGATTCCTGATACGCCTATCTTTGTTTTAGGGAAATCCTCTCGCCATTCAGGCGGATGCCGCACCTTACGCTAGTGAATGAGTGTGATATATACCTCTTTGCTCAGCACGTGACTGGGTACCCCGAAAATGGAAGCTGCATGTCTTCGCCCGCTCCCGGTTCATGGTGGAATCCATTGAATGCATTGGTAAAGCATGAGATTACGACCGAAAAGCCGAGGTTTCCTCTAGGCGAAGGAGCTCACAAAATATCCTAACTCTCTATGGGCAAGAAGCGAGGGTGCAGCTGTTGCGCAAAAGCAATCTTACCTTCTATTATATTAGTAAAGGGTCTTTAGGCTTGAATAATAAGATATATAGGGCTTTTCCCTTTACTAGTAAGAGGCAAAGATCATCAGCTTTTGGTCATCTATCTCGCTACCTACTCCTTTTACAAAAAGACTTTGGGGATAAGATCAAACTCGAGAAATAGTTTACTTCAAGGCTGCAAGGAGGACTACGCTCTGCAGGTGGACATCACTATTTATCATGTCAAGACAGAATTCCGGTTTGTTTTTGAAAGTGATCAAAAAGATTCGACGAAAATCGGGCATACATTCGAGAGAGAGAAGGATTAGTTCGTGTCTGGTCAAGTGGAGGGGTGACCTGAACCCTCTTCCTCCGGTAAGACCTATCTAACCTCTGTTGTCTTGCTATAACCTAGTCTTACTCGCTCTTACCTCCCTGCCTGTTTTCGTTTCTTTCTTTTTTGAGAATACCTGCCCTGTTGCCTCTGCTCTCGTTCGGGCCTCGGGAATCCCTTGCTTTTGGATAAGGTCTTTATTTACCTTTTTTCATTCCCCCCCCCCCTCAAAACTACAAATTAACAAACACTACTGGAATGGCACGACAACAATAACATAACAGATATACTTACCGACAAGAGAGAGCGAGACTGACCTATCTAAGAGAGAGAACGAAAAAGTGACTCCTCCCTATCACTTAAAGGCCGGAAGAAAAAAAATTTCCACAGCCTTATTTACTAAGCTCAGGACTAGAGGAGCATTTTTGGATATTGAGGTATCGCTTATAATGTAATAAGGATGAAGTCTCATTCATATAGCGAAGGTTTCAGTCTTGTCGAGCCAAGCAACCACTAGTCACCCTTAGTGCTCCAAAACACCCTTTCGCTTGCATGAGCAACATCCCCTAGCGCCCAGAGCAAGCGCCTTTAGTGTTCCCGACCTGCCTTTCGGCGTTAGCATTCCAAAAAATTAGTAGTGTGACCGATCTATATTCAAAACAACCGATGGCGCTAGCGATGACTCGTGGGGCCCCCTAACACCGAACAGAAAGGACTAGTGCTATACGACTAGTGGTGTTACGGAACAACTACCCAACGAGTGGTAATAAGGACAACGTAAGTAGGTTTGACAATAGTGTTTGGACGATTGGTTCTCGTAGTTGTATTGCCCTAACGTAATGACTCAAATAACTACGAGTGCTCCCAAGATGATGAGACGCATGCGCTATACCGTCTAGTATTGCTTGAGAAGCAATCGCAACTCGTTGTAGGTCCTCTCCAACCATTACAGTCGAGTAGCTTTCACTCTTTCGCTTGAAATGTGCCGCTGGTTTACCTAACGCATGGCTTCCCTAATGCCAATAGTCGCATGAGTTCTCCTAGGCCATAACCCATACGTTGAAAGAAACTGCATGATGCGTTCCGGAGTTCCTGTAGTCTGTTACCGCCTTGTCATCTTGGGTTGGGAAGGATACGACAGGCTCAATTCAAGGACACTCAATTTCAAGCTCAATTTTAGGCTTTCGAAGCTCTGACGCTTTCTATCGCATTTGTTCTCTCTCTTGTTCACCTTTCATTTTCACTTTCTTTCTATAGAATGTAGTTCCCAACAGTTTAAAGGAAAGGGTGAAGTCTCAGGATCCGCTCTAGTCGAGTTGTTAGATGTCTCTCTTCGGAGTCGCTCATCTATCTTTCGTGAAAGCATACGAGTCGTTATGTTAAGCATCTAATCCTAGTCTTTATGGTATCTGTGTTAGAGGAGTTAGATGTCCCTCATGTTGAATAGTCTGACATCAAGTTGTTAGGACCTTAGTCGCTATGTGAACACTTAACACAAGACTGAAAGCATTAGTGGTTTATGAATCAGCCATCAAGGATCTTAGCCAAACGTTGACCGGCTACGTAAGCACTTTGGGCACAGGTTTACTTGACAAATTGTCATAAAGACATCACTCAGCTATATATATATATATATATATATATATATGTATATATATATATATATATAATAAAATTGGATTCTAAAAAGAGATTCAATAAATGTAAATGAGAACTCATTTTGCTTGTTGGCTGGTAGCTCCATGGTTGGTTAGCTCAAAAACTAGTTTTTACTCTTTGATCGTCGAGAAGAAAGGTGTGATTACTTGAGGTGAGGTTGACCTTCTTTTTGCCTTAGAAGAGGTCTAGTTTAAGTCAGTGCTCTATTTTCTATAAAATTGATATTTTTAGGCGATACCAATGAACTTAGCTCGGATTGAATCCGCATCCGCCTCTATAGCTCTTCTATAAGAGCGGACCTTTTTTACAGTCCTATTCTTTTCTCTTAAGTTCCTTTTGGAACACCTCATGTTGGGACGTCTGCACCTCTTTCTATTTGAGACAACCATAGGTTCCACCAATCCTGCTCAATCCAGTTTGAGGTCGTCTGAACCTGATACCCTGCTCCAGATTCCACTCTGCTGCTACATTAAATCCATCCTCCGTAGTAGTTCACGTTCGTAGAGGGAGACTTCCCAAACGAAGACTCGAGGTCACTGAAACGAACACAAGGCTTTAGCAAGCCACCCAATGTAGGATGAATTACCTCCCATCCGTTCTAGCTACTCCACATTAGCCTTAAAAGCGCCTACTTTTCTTTCTTTTTTGAGCTCTCACCGTGAACCGATCTTATTCAATGGATGGTGACTTTCTCACTTGAGCTTTCTATTGAATTTTCATTGATGGACTGGTGGACTCATTTGACTCTTCTATCTAAGCTTGAGCCCGAAGCGAGTGAAACTCGTCCTTCATTTCATACCTCAGTCTGGTGCCTATGGGTTCTAGCCCCATGACCTTTCCATATTTGATTCAATCCTCTTTTTGTCTAATAAAAATCTTCTAACCCATCCTCCATACCTCCTTAGTCTACATTGATGATATCATGTTATTTAGTGAGACATTGGACGAATATGTCAACTTGCTTCGTCAATTTGAGGCATTGGTAACACAGTACGGAATCATGCTCTCAGCAAAGAAGATGGTTCTTGCTCAAAAAGAGATTGATTTTCTCGGAATGCATTTCGCCCAAGGTGAATATAGTCCAGGACCGCATATATGTCAGGAATTACTTAAATTTCCGGATACCAACCTCACAACAAAGTAGATTCAACAGTTCTTGGGTGTCAATGAATAAATTCGATTCGGCAAGGATCTTACCCCCTTCTACTTCGGAATGATTCAAAGAAAAGATCTCAAATATCTGGAGTTTCTTTTTGTATATTATATGGATGATCCGATCAGCAAGGACTATGATTAGGAATTGTTTGATCGTCTTTCTCTGAGGAAGAGTCAAAATAGAATCAACTTGAATTCGGGACCGCTATTCGAAATCTTAGTGAAAGACTGGATTTCTTATCTCATGTCTGTTTTCGTGAAAAAATACCAATTAAAGTGGATGGTTTCTTCAAACAACAAGGGGCTGGGTCAACTATTCAATCAAATGATATTGAGCATCTTTCCCATCTCTTCTCGAGAAAGAAGTGGGCTATTTCTTTGCAAAACTGACTCAATTTCATATGTGGCAATTCCGCCAAGATCTCTTCGTTAGTTGGGGAAAGAATCCGCCCGAATCAGATTTTTTGAGGAACGTATCGAGAGAGAATTGGATTTGACTAGACAATGTGTGGTTGGTAAACAAGGATCGATTTTTTAGCAATATATCGTCAAATATTTAATATGATTCCACAAGATCTAGTTTCGTTCAAGTAATGGATTCTAGCCAATTGAAAGGATCTTCTGATCAATCCAGAGATCATTTGGATTCCATTAGTAATGAGGATTCGGAATATTACACATTGATTAATCAAAGAGAGATTCAACAACAAAAAGAAAGATCAAGCGATAAAGAATAAAGAAAGAAAGCTATGGGGAAAGATCCCAGACCTGGCTCGCACCAAGCGGATTCACTTGAATAAGAAGTTGAATCGTGAGCAGGCTATTGGATTTCTTCCTCGCTACCCACCTTTTGTCTTCCTACTTTCTATCTTGTCTAAGCTTGCTGGATTTTCCTCATCCGTTGTATTAAATCAAATCTTTAGTAGCCATACCAAAAATGAACCAATGCCAACAGAGGAGTTACGGGCGAGCAAGAAAACCTATGGCTAAGAGGACTGCGACCATGAAGGGAGGGATGTGCCCGAATGCCCACTTTGGGATATCTTCTGGGCCTTAGTCGAATATAACCGAGGGAATAGAATGAATCGTCTCTTTTATGTGGTTAACACGGGGCCGAAAGGTTTGACGCGCGTTCCTAACTTTGCCGGAAACACTTTAGACCAGCTCAATCCAGGAAGTTCAGAGGGTAGGAGGTATGGAGAAAGGAAAGCATTTGAACTCATTATAGTGCGCATCAGCTATAGGGCGGACATTAGGCCGTTCATGGGGACCGAGTCTTTTTATTCTGACGCTCAGTTTGACGACCTTTCTTCCGGTAAATGGAAAAGTCAATTTTTTTTATAGTCATCTCTTGCTTTATCGAAGAATTGATATAGAGAAGAAATTCCTATATTTCTTATCTAAGCCCATCTACCGCCTTCCTTCCGGAGCAATAGAACTTCTTTCTAACTTCATTCAAAAAATCGGTTTTAGATCAGGAATCAGACTTTTCTTTTATTGCTTCTTTCACCGACATGAGCCACCTCTTCTTTTTTCTGGAGAGTGGGCACCCTAGTCTCAGGATTTGGTTCTTTGTTTTCTACCTTTTATGAAGTACAACATTTGGCGTGAATTGTTGGAGGAGCATAATCAGACTCTGCCCTAAACTCTTCGGGCAAAATCACCGGGATAACTATGTTAGCTATTCGTTTCGGCGGTATCTAATGCATTCCTTTCGCCTTGCCTCCCTTCCTAACCTTGATCGATCCAATAGCCTGATCTTAGCCCACTCACCTTTCTCCAAGATTGAAGTTAGAACTAGGAGTCCTAAAATCCTAATAAAAAAGAGCTTGACATCCATGTGTTCGAGAGGTAGAAACCGACCGTTGTGGCGGGGTTTACCAGGTAGGTATAATTCAACTCGTCCTGTGGTCTTGAACAAAGGTTCCATCCTGAAAATAAAAGAGAGCCTTCATGGAAAAACTGTTGGAATGAGATCTCTCATACAAAAAGACCTGAACTAACTACTCGCTCAATGCGCATTGAAATTCTAGTGAATGCCCTTATTTAACATCTTTGAGTTGAGCTTAGACCTCTTCCTATCCTAAACCCCTAGAATCATAAGGAATGATTGATGGTTGATCGAGCAATTCTGTTTAGTAATTAGTTAGTCTATCAAGCAGAAAACTAAGACCGAGGAAGTCTCAGGAAGGGCACACCCTTTTAAGGTAATTATATGTCGTCGCCCCCCACGTTAGAACTCTTTTTAACCGGATCATTATGGCTAAATCTTTTTTTAACTAATTGAATCGTATTGCATCGTCAACTTCTGGACGAGTTCGAGAGTTTGGTTCGACTGAGACGAATGTCTCATCGGGTTAAGAAGGGGATGGGAATGCAGATTTGGATGCCTCGTATCGTATGATAAAGAAGAGAGTTTTTACAAGGCCTTAGAGCTAGAGCTTAATGAGAAAGTAGCTTTGAAGATGGTATTCCTATAGGAAATAGGAAAATTTAAAACGATAACAAAGACCTTAGGTTATAGGATCTCTTTCTGCGTTTACTGATGCTTTTGAAAAAAGCCTTTGGTTTGGCTTGTTTAATTGATTCGTACGAAATCCGAGAGCTTCATACGTGGGATTTATTTGGCAAAGGAAAGTCAAGAGAAAAGGTGGTAAATATTCTAGCACGTCTTCTGTGGAGGAGTAGCACTAGGCTAGTAACTTATTACACTAGTCTCGATTCCTCAAGGCTGTACGAGCTGTAATAGTAGTAGAAAAACCTCCCATCCCGAGTTGGCTTAAGCCATGCCTTTACAAAAGAATTCTCGCCATCTCAGATAAAATCAGGTGTGGAGCCCAGGCTAGCCAATAACGAGAAATGCCTTCCCTCTTTTTGTTGAATTAGGTGACGTAGTCGTATCCGATGAGTGGCAGGTGAGAAGGCGAAAAAGGTCGTAAAGGGATAAGCTAAGGGAGGTTGGCATTCCGAAGTCAAGTGGGCTTTTCTCACACCGCATGGGGTGGTTTCCTACGCATATGCAACAAGCTCTTATTTGGATCTCCCTAATCTTGAGGGTTCTCATGCCAAGGTTCCTTTGTTTCGGGCAAGTCTAATTACAAAAAAAAGAGAAGATCGGTTGCGTCCCACGGGTTAGTGAAGGTCGAAGTCCAAAGCTTAATAAGGTGGAAGGCGAAGCCAAGGCAAGAGCAAGGGTTGAAAGACAAGAGAGAAGAATTCAATCTCCCCTATTTATTCCATTCTCAATGGTTAGTTGGTTGGGCAGGATGCTTTGGTCTATCAGATCGATCGCAGTGGTCAAGTGCGCTAGACGACACGTCATTCTCGTTTAAATAGTACCATCGACTAGATACCGGATTTCTACCACAGAGAGGAATGACTATAGGCACGAAAGTTACTTTTGACCCTTTTTTGCCCCTTGGTTTGCTAGCTGACTTACCACCACTTGGATTCTCGAACTCTAAGAGCGGATTTCAGGAATTTGTTCATATCTGATTTGATGGGATCTGTCCGCTTTCTACCCTTTTCAAGCGTGCTACTGACTCGATGGACAAACTCAAGGAACTGCTTTGCCTCTAGGTTGACTTGGATCACATCATCCCAAAGTTTTGATCGTATGCCGTCCAGCTTTATTGGTGCTGTGGATGTCAGTCTTCTAATGTTAGCTCACTGGTAGGCCAATCGATCTCTGCTTAATTGGCCTTAACTGCATGATAGATTTGACAAAGATTCCCATGTAGATCTATGAAACTACAGCCGAACCAAATGGGAATCCTAAGTATAGGTAAAGGTGGGAGGGATGAGAGAGCAAGCTGGCATGGGGGCAAGGGCAATAACATCCAAGCAACGCAAGCCCTAGAAATCGGCAGGGTATGAATTTCCCTCCTTCAGTATAGGCTGTCCTGGCTCGTTAGGTCCCAAGAATCCAAAGGATACAAGCTTCTCAAGGCCGAGTCGGAAAGCTTTGTTTGTAGAGTCTCTTTCAGTTCAGGTCTTAAATCATTTGATTTGGAAAAATTTTGGACAGAGAAAGACTATAGGGCTCAGAGAAGCTCTCCTGTCAAGCCTTTGATTCGAATTTTGGCAATGCCATTTTGAAAGAAAGGGAACCTATTAGGAGAACCTATTGAAAGGTCCTTCGAGGCTCGTCAATGGCTTGGCTTCAGGTCGCGAATGGAAGCGCGGATTAACGGGTGCCCGCTTGGCTCAGTCATAGTCTCGCCTGGTACGCACCCAAAGCCTATGTTCAGTAAATAAATTGAAAAAGGCATGGTAGTGATCTCACTCCACGCATTGCGCACTTTGTTCATCCAAACTGGGCAGAGCTAGGTTCAAGATAGAGAAGGAGAGCCCTTCCATTTCTTTGATGCACATGACTTTTTCACAGAGTCTGCTTCCCTAGTTGCTTGAGCAATAACCACCTTGCGTCCCAACCTTCTCGACTTTCTTTGGTGCCAAAGACCAATGACTAGTTAACCAGGAAGACAACTATTCTTCTAGACGAGAAGAGCGAGTCTCAGTCCGGGGTGAGAAGTCAATAGGAAGCTTGCTATGGGGACGGACCGAGGAAAGGCGATGGATATGTTATCAGCCAATGTATCTTCTTGCTACCCCAATATCGATGTCGATAATCTGACCTTGGACACAGACAACTATCAGTTATTTGCTTCTGTCTAAACTCACGGAATAGCCTTCGTACTTGAACCTGTCTTTTTTCTGGTGAGCTCTATTCCAAGTGAGAAGACTTTCTTGGGTCGCTTTCCGCATGAAAGACGGGTCATCTTCGACTAACAATTTCACCAGATTGCAGGAAGGCTGAGAGGGAAGTCTAGCTAGTTTTGATTGAGCTCCTGACCTTTGACTCATCTGATTCCGAAAGAGTACTTTTGGTTCGTTCAATACAAGTTTTTTGTTTCGATCCCTCCCTCTCTTCTTTCTATAAAAAATTCTCAAAAAAGGAGTCAACCTGTCCAAACTTCTCTAAAAAAGTCTTCCCCTCGCTGTTGGTCTTTAAACTTGCAATAGCTATCTAAGTCTAAGACAAGAAATTTTTCTTACTCTTAAGTTTGATCTTTTGCTAGGAGCCTTAGTAAGAATGGTTGGAACGGGTCTGACCTATGAGACTACTCCAAAGGAGGCTTTTTACCAGCACTAGAGTGGGATAAGCAAACCTTGCCTTAGGTCAATCCCTTCCCCTACTCGGGCAAGCAACAAACCTTTTTAACAACCTCTTATGATTGATTCAATTCCTCCAGCATTGGCTTCCTTCTTACCTATGATATCTCCAAGAGCTAATTCGATAGTAGTTGCATCGGAGCTAGCTTGGAAAGAGAGGAGGCATCCTTATCTGAGTCGATCGTTAGCCTATTTCTTCTTCTCGAGTGAAGTAGCTTACTCTTGCTCTGTGCACTAGGGAGTCCGACTATGCTTAGTTCTCATTTATGCTTGCACTATGTGAGTTCTAACTAGGAAGCAAGCACTGCAGAGGGTTGACAGAGCAGCTCGACTGGTAAAAAAGAAGATGATACTGAAGCGGTTAGCTCGTAGACGCTACTAGTGCAATGACTAGTCTAATCTCTTTTCTCTACGTGAAATTTTTCTTTTTAAACCCGGTGTGTTATCTAAGTCTTTTAACTAGTCCAATGGAAATCTCCTCTATTGCAGCAAAAGTTAAAAAAAAAGAAAAAGTACTCGCACTGCAGCTTGCTTGCCTAAAATGAAAATCCCTACTAACTGAAGTAAGGGACTTTCTTACTGGAGCATACATAACGGACAAGGACTTATAAGACTATTATTAGCCTATTATTCAAGAATCTTTCCTCAGAATGGATGATGAATGGAAGCGAGAATGAATTGACGTATAGAAACTACAACTACAGATTTGATCCCTTTCTCTTAGGGAATCTCGACTAGACGAGGGAGATATAAAGGTAACATTGATGCTACGTAAAATAAAGTCATTGCATAAGTAATGAATGAGCTAATTTCTTATTAGAAGCCTATTTGACTAGACATGTCTCCTTTACTGGGGGTTCCCACAAAACGGTTTGCTCAGGCTTGCCAAAAGCGTTTAATATTGAGAATGTTAGATGTATTACACACTAGTGGAATTGCGTAAGTAATAAGGATTTAACGCTTAGTGAATTGATTTAAACTAGTAAATATAGTATGTTTTTGTTGGCAGTGAGTAAATCTTTGATTCAGAGTCAGCGTATAGGCCGACAAAAATTGCTTTCCCATTCAGAAATCTGAATCTTATCAGTGGGGACTCCCCTTCATGTCTACGTGAGGATTGAAGAACAATTGAATCTTGTTTTATGGTTTATGCCCAACGCCGATCATGTGGTCAGTTTCCCCACTTTCGATTCCGACCAAGATTGACTTATTATTCCTTCTCGTCCATTAGTTAGTTCCTTAGTTCAATCAATCCTTTCCTCAAAACCTATTTTTCGCCAGTGCCACTGCTCTTATTCCACAATATGGGATTGCTAGTTTCACATGCCACTCCTTTCATATAAAAAAATGGAATTGCAATCTCCATTCTACAGCTGCTCTGATGTCTCACCTGCATAGGGCTATAAGTGAGCAGGGCATTTGAAAATATATAGGTAGAGCAGCAAGGAGCTAAATATTATAAGAGTGCCCTCTCTTTTCTTTGGGAAATTAAGTTCGCTGGGCTGGTTCCCTGTCCCCGATATGTAATGAAAAGATTGATTGGTTTACCGCATTCATGAAAGCACTTGCCTCTCTGGTGGTCCTTTACCTTTCTAAAAGAGAAGATAAGAGAGGTAGTCGCAGCAGTACAAGGAGCCCTAAACACTAAGGATCACTCGACCCCGACCGGTCAATTTCCGGTCATTGCTATCTCGTGCGTGAAGTGTTGTCCATGCTCCTAATCAAGTCCATCGGGGTCTTCCTTCAATCTTTAAATTAAGGTTTAGACTCAATTGGTTGTCCCCTCTGATTGGTGAACGTCGAAAGGGAAGGCAGAGGAAGGAACTGATTGCATTAGTCTCAGGTCAGGGACATAGCCATATATTACGAGATTAGGCCGATCAGAGAATGCCAATTATTAATTAATAATAAAAGAGGTATCGAATCTTTGTTTTAACAACTTTCAAAGTTGCACTAGCATTAGCAGGAGGAGGAGCACTAGTAGAAAGAACCTCTCTCAAATGTCCATAAAGATGTTATCCAAGTTATTCAAAAGGAAGTCGATAAAGATTCATCCGCTGCTCTTAGTACTAGCTCTTTATGCCTGGCACTGAAGGAGAAAGATCAGATGCGCCAGCTCTGCTCTTTGCATGTTTTCATAAATCACTGGACAATGTTTGCAGCGTGAATCGAGGCTAGGTACGACCGATTTCTATTTAATTAGCCATAATTTCTATAATAATGTTTATCAAAATCGCTAGTTGTAATAGATCCGCAAGGGAGAAGAAGGCTAAGTTGCCCCTTTGTTCCCTCGCACACCAAGGCAAAAAAAGATTCAACAGTCCGCTGGGGAACCAGAATCTAAGCATACCAAGACTCAGGATAAGGAAGGGTAAGGCATCTAAGAATAAGGCATGTAGAACCATACTCAGGCAAGAAAGAAAGTCTCTTAGAGAAAAGGCAGGAAGAATAGGCCCTCGCTTTACAGAAAACCTAATAGAATGGGCTACTTCTTAAGGTTGAATGGACCACTTATCATAGAAAAATCTTTCTTACGTTGATTACTGACTATATGGACAAAACAAGTCGAAGCAAAGACGATGCACCTGATACGACTAAAAAAAAGAGCAATGGTCCGAAACCCAAAGCAATTGACCAAGAGAGGATAATCGGGAATGGACTAAGGGCCTACCAAACCTTTCTTAATCTAAGGCATCTACCCCTGGCAGAAAAGAAGACGGAAAGAAAGCCGATTAATACCTTAGCTTTGAACTAGCTTCTTCAATCCTGCTGCTCTTCTCCCTCTATATAGCGCGGGTAGCTTGCTTTCGAGCCACTGGCCGGAATCAGATAAGGAACAAAAGAGAGAAACAGCTCAAATTTAAAGGTTAGGCATGATAGCCACTCGTCCAGAAGGAGATGTTTGGGAGAAAATCCCCTTATCATGGTGCTTTTGTTAGGAGTTCCCCCTCTCCGGTATCTTTTACTGTGGCAACCCTGATGGAAAAGATTGTTGGCCCCCTCTCTGCTGGTTCTCTCAAACTAGCATCAACTGATGTTAAGGTTAACCCAATAGTCAGGTTTCATTACTTCTGAAATCCTGGTGATGGATGTGGAGAGGTATGCGAACAGAAAGATTCATGATGTACAACAAAGCCGCTCCATATAGAAATTCAAGTACCAACAAGAGTTTGGTCCTATATATTTTAGATATGTTGGACCTTCATTGCGTGCTGATCTATCAAATGATTTTCTAATGGGATAGTTCTGTCATTATGACCATAATATCGCATTACCATGGCGGCTGCCTTGTTGGGAAAGTGGTTGATAGGAACTTAAGACTGGGGCACTCAGAGTTGTTAATGGTTCAACCTTTACTGTGTCACCGGGCACCAATCCGAAGGCTACTCCGTTGATGCTTGGCCGCTAAGTGCTTTAACATGCGTTGGATATAGAATAGAAGTATGATTGTGACTAATCGGGAGCTTGCGTATGTAAACAAAAGAGTAGACATCCCCCTTGATAACTGAATGCAAGTGAGGCTGGACCTAGATTCGCGTATGTAAGTGAAAACGAGAAGAAAAGAGTTCCCCTTCCCCTTCTCCTTTCTTGTCTAGAAAGGGGAAGAGGAGCTCAAACAAGGTTCAAAGATCCCCTCCCCAAAGTATGGTTTAAAAAAAGCCTTTCGGGTTAGTGAGAAACATGATAGTGAAAGAGAGAAGAAAGGAAAGCAGTTTATGGCGGCTTACCTTCGTACATTCAACAAAAGTTGTGACTCATTGGCATCTATCAATGCACCGATGTCCCAATCAGATATGTTTACATTCCTTCTTGCCGGCCTGCCTTCGGACTATGAAATCTTTGTCACTACAGCGAAGCTTTAACGACCAAAACCAACTATGGCTGAGCTTCGGTCTAGCTTGTTGTTACATGAGTCTTGCCTTCAGCAAATGCATCCTATTACTATATTGATGATCTTGTATACTAACTGAGTCCGCACTCGCCCGAGAACACATACGTCCTCCCTATAATTGTCTTTTCTTTGTTATGGTTTCAGGGCCTACATCTACCCGTACGAAAGCCACCTTCATTCGCAAGGCTTGCTTTACATTGGACCCGATATTGAGCCTCTCATAACCTAGTACCGGTGAACTAGGCAAGCGACTCTGCAAGGCAGCCAACCTTTTTGCAAAATAAATGTCCGCCTCGTTGCTGCTTTCAGGTGATTGGAGAATAGCTGTAAGGAATACTAAACGAAAGTATGCAGTGAGGCAAAGACGATTGAAAATATGACAGTTAGCCCATCGGCGCTGGGGAGGCATCCTATTTAATAAAGATTCTTCCTCTAGTCGAATAGAGTATTAGTCCGCTCCATTATATTCCCCATTATTTCACTTTCTCGTATCATAAGAGAAGAAAGCTGACAGGTTGGATCCTAGGGTAGATTCTTGCTGTTGAATGATCGACTAGCTTCCTCTTTAGTTTTTTGATATTAGGTTCGTGTTCAGTGTACCGCTCTTTTTATATATGAAATCATTTCGTCCTTTTTTTTAATCCCTTTTTCATTTGTGCATCTTTCTCCCATGCTTTCCGTTGGTCAACAACCAACCAAAGTGCTCTATACTTCTTCACTACTCGTACAGGCTTGACGGAGTTAAGCTATATGAGGGAATCATTTTGTCTCAATCAATCAAGAATGACTCAACTAGATAAATTCAATTTTTTCTTCTGGTTATGCATTTTCCTCATTCTTATTAGGTTCTATCTCCCTTTGGATTTGGAAGTGAAACTCTTTCTACTATATAACAAGGCCCAAGTTACAGCGGGCTCTTTCTATTCTGAAATGGTTCATATGTCTTTATTGCTTGCTAACTTTTGGATATAGGATCTATGCTAACTTGTTTGATGCTATTTTACTTCATTCACTATTTGGTATTCTCCCATCTGAACTGCAGCTACTATTTGAGATTTTCTTTAACCGAAGCTATTGCCTTGTTTTCCTTAATGATGACCTTCTTAATCCTCCTTGTCTTTTCAAAAAAAAAAAAAGAGTGAAAACGGGCTAGTCCCCAAAAATGCCTAGTACTTTAGCATTGGGGACAAGTAAGACTATTATCTGGTTTATCCGCCATCGTTATCACAAATTCAATATCCTGTTAATGTGCCAGCCCTAGCTCATCTTGCTCTTCCAATTCCATTTCGAGAGTCATCATAGCTCGTTTAGACTTATACATGAAACACCCATTTATCTTTCGGCATAGACCCTACTTCCTCCTTGCGATACAAAGGCAATGTTAGGGAGTCCGACTCTTCAATCGAAAAAAAAGACGGTCGTGTGCGAGTCGTCTGGGAAAACACAATCTTAACACGACTTTCTTTATCTTTTTCATATCTGAATGTCTTTGTCGAGTTGGTGGGCATCATTCATTCCTTTCTATCTTTTCATTGTCCGCCTCCGCCCGAACAGATACGTACTAACCTACCTGAAATAAGGTAAAAGCCTTCTTTCCAACCCTTTGTACGAGACTCCTTTCTTCGTACAAATGCTTGTAGGCGAAAGAGACCTTCATTTGCACATGTCGGCGGGATCAGCCAGTGTCCCCGTGTGTAAGGCCCTTTCCTGAAAGAGGTCGAATAGTTCTTGTCCCATTCATACTATTGTCGGCTTATGTGCTATGTCTAGCAGCCGGTGAATCCTACCCAGTATCAGAATTGGGCAAGATATTTCCTCGATTTCCGAGAAGGGTTTTAATGGCGACCGGACTCCTCTTCTATGGAAGTCTAATGGTTTGGGGGACGTCGATTCCCTGGATTTTCTGGCTTCCCTTCAACTAGCCACTCTTTTAGTTCCCAAAATATATAGAATCCAGAATCCTTTTAAGCGCCTTATCATGAAAGTGACCAAGCAAGCAGATGATGAAGGTTCAGCCGGTAAGCTATGAAGCTTACGAAATGAAGGAAGAGGAGACCCTTCTATTATAAATTGAAAGCAAAGTCGATAATCCTCGTATTTGTAATTATTATATGCTAAAAGTCTATATAAGATATAGAAGGCAAAATATGAGAGATAAAATAAATAAAGAAAAAGAAGAAGGCCCTCTATATTATTATTAATTAAGGCTGTGTAAGGGTGTGTCTATTTTCTTTCTCTTAGCTCAGAAGTTCTTTTTTTTTTAGTAAGATAGTAGTGGATCGAGAAAGCAAAGCTTAAAAGGGCGAAAGTGCTCTACCTACCTTCTCTTGTTTCAGGTATTCCATTCTCAAAGTATATAGCTCTAGTAGTCCTTTCTGCCTATTACACTCCTTCACTCTAGTGATCGCTTCGTATACTACGCTTCTTATCCAGCATATTGAACTCATTTATTCCACTCGCTCCCTAACTCTAAGAGCAAGTCCTCTTTTTAGAATTTTCAAAGAAACTACTAACTTTATATATCTAATTGCACTGATCGGGGTCGATCTCACTGACCCCTTGCTTCACTACGCCCAAGCCGGAGGCTAAGGAGAGCAAAATAAGGTGAAGCTAGATACCGCTCATCAAGAGCTTGGTTAAGTGTCCAAGACCGTATGCCTTGCTGTTTGGATCTGAATATGCTCAATAGTTATCTAATCTCTTTCTCTTTGTACAAAGGAAGCTGCTTCGAAGTTGAAGGGGCTCGTCCATTCACTATATGTCTGTAATTTCATACATAAAAAGGAAGATTAAAAACTCATCGATCTCCTTACTGCTCCATGAGGGTCTTCATTCACTCTTCTCTTACTTTCCCTACTTCTAGAAAAAAAATTGTTCAACAAAAACGATTTTTCGAAAGCTAAGGCAGCAGATCAGTCGGCTACGGGACGGGACCGGGAGCAGCAGTGGGAGAAGCGATAAGCCCTTCAATCTACTCCTCAAAACAGGAACGGAGAGCCGCTTTCTTAATAATTCAAATAGATAGTTCTGCTCACATCAAGGGAAGCTCTTCATTAACTGAGAAGCTCATTGAATCGCCTTTGACTCTAGCCTCTAATTTAACTCGCTACTTCATCAACTTCTCAGTCCCTCATTAGTGTGGCATGCACCTCTACATCTTTTCCTATCTATAGTCAGGGGACTGCTGCTCATAACTACTAGCTATCCATCTAGCCCACGATAGTGAAGGCTCAAAAAAAAGATTGAATGAGGTCATTAACATTGAATCATCATAAGGAAGTCAACTAGTCCGTGACTGACTAGCTGACGCTTCTGCCTTTCCATTTTCCACGAGTCAAAAAATGTAACGATAGCTAAGAGAACTAGAGAGCTAGAGCGAAATGCTTGTAGCGAGTACAGAACGATTTCACAAAATTTATAATAAAATAGTACGAGTTGTAAAAACGTAAGAGCTATATAGAATCACCTTAGCCGGTCTCACATCTTCCCATTCTCTACTTAGTTGTCTCAATTACATCGATCCTGAACTACGTCCATCCAAGTATTCTTGTCCTTTCCCTTTTGGTCGAGCACAACCTCCCGAGCGTTAGGTTCAAGCAAATTCATACCACTTTGTCCCTTTCACTCTTCAACCTGATCTCTACATTCATAGATTGAAAAAGCAAAAGAGCGTCACTGTCACCTCTCTTAATGACTATTCTTAAGCTTCCTTTATTTGGGAGTAGGATCTCTTTCCTAGGAGCTCATAGAAAGATAGCGAAGTCAGATAGTTCTTTCTTGCTTTCCTTCTATCTTTCTTTCTATTTCAAAGCTTGTGCTTAGGTTCAGATCACTGGTTACTTGACTTGCCCCCCTTTTTATAAGCAAATAGGAAGTCGTGCAGTCAAGCAAAGTGGAATCTATTAGAATAGAAAATAGTGCAGCTTGATCAGTATAAGAATAAAGCCAGGAAGTTGGCAGGAAATGTGACTTTCTTTTCCTTTTCGACTTCTTCCTTTAGAACTTCCTTTAAAGTGGAAGGGTAGGCCTTTGGTACCAGAAAGGTGAGGATCGAAATTCAGAGAGTGAAGAGAGGAAGGAACCCTCTTTTTAAGTCCTATGTACTACTCTTCTCTCAATCGCTCTTTTGTATTCGGAAGAGGAAAGCGAACTGCTGGCTGCGGCCGAAAAGAGGGGTTATGTCTTTCTTCATTCAAGTAAGAAAAATATGGGACGCTCGCAGACCTGTATAGAAGGAAGAGAATTATTAGAACTCTCGTTCACCCCTCTCTTTACCCTTTATAGCTGAACTTTCTTACTTATGCGATGAGGAGCTTACTTAGTATTGCAATTGAGTTGGCAGAAAGTACTGAAAGTCGGCTGCCCGCCCTATCATCCCGTGTCTCTACCAACTTTTTTCTTGTCAGAAAATCTCTCTTTTGGCTATTGAAACTTCGATTCGTGACAGCTACTCATACGTGCCAAAGAGACTTCCTTCCCTTACCCTCACATGCATCAGGTGCCTAGACTTGCTAGCTATTTCTATAACACTGGGGATTTGTCCAAGTGTTCTTCCTAATAAGGATTTTTTCATCCTATTATATGAAGACCTCGTAGGCGAATACCTGAGATATTTTCCTCAAACGGAGGGGGAGGAGGGGTATGACCATTACTTTAGCTGATCTCTTATCTATCTAAGAAAACGGATATTGGGATGCCTATTGAATTCTTCCTGCGGATATAGATAAAAGACCAAGAACGCTTATGTATCATCTCTTGTCGAAAAGCGAAAAAACCCCTTCTTCTATACGAGACCTAGCTCTTTCCTCCCTTTACTAAAAATTCTTCTATTAGTATTAGTGAAGGCTCAATCACAACTCTCTCACTAAGACCGTATCTTGCAAATAGTGTTCTTCCTAAAAAGCAAGAGCAGATACCTTTCTTATATACTATACGCAATTTTCTATTTCGGATTAACTTAACTTTAAGAAAAGATTCTATAAAAGAATAAAGAGCCTATCTTCTTCTTTCTTTCCAAATCCAAACACAATGGAATGAGCATCTTTCTATTTCTGCTACTATGCCTCCTATTTACTGTTTAGTTCAGTTATTTGTTTTTTCTAAAGGGAAAAAATAGGCGATTTGAATCCCCGTTCTTCTGATTTCCTCTTGTCTGCTTTCTTGCTCATGCCAATGCCTAACAAAACAGTTAAGAAATCTGCATGGGATTCTATACCAAGAACATCGGCTTCTCATGTCGATTTTCCGTTCGACCAATTGGACAACGTCATCTTCGTTTAATTTACTATTCAACGTCCCCAATCCTTAGTTGTACAGGTACATCCTAGAAGCTTCCTCTTTCATATAGATGAAAGTGCTAGGCACCTCTTAACAGTTCAATGTCCCCCCTTGGCTTACCGAGCTTTTAAGGTGAGAACAGCGAATTCAATATCAATAGCTGTGGATTCGATTCCTATTCTTATATATGCGATTTAAGCAACTACTTTTGTCCGTGCATATCTTAAATCATGATTTTCACAAGTTCGGTACGCTAGAGGGTAACGAAGGAACACTAGTTCTATTGGCTCTAAGCCCGCATTCTTCCTAGCAACCGAGTCGATGTCAAAGAACCCGAGCGAGGGCCTTCTGTGCATTCAGGTGCAGCTAGGGGAGTTGCAGGACTAATTAAATTTCCAAAGCTATAAGTCCTAGACTAGAAAGGAGATCTGCTTGGTGTTAAGTCAACTCTACTAGATGCAGTTGCCCAAAAATCCAATGCACTAACTCTTGGATTTAGATGATTATGCCCTTAGGGATACGTTAGCAAGTAATCCCTCTCACTAGTTTCCTTTCAAAGGCATTTTTACATTATCTCATTTCCACGTGAAAGCATATAAGAAGTCTCGTCTTAATCCTATTGTGATGTCATCTCTATTAAACCTGCTATTCCTATCATGCTATTATTTTTGTCTTCCAACCATCTAAGACCCGATTCAATAGCAGCTCCTGCACCCATTGATTTTGCACCTTCTAATATCTCGAGCTTGGTATTGTACCTTAACCTCAGTACACTTTGCACCCACCCAATCTTGAGAAAATGACGATTCACTAAAAACTTCTTTTTTTGTTTTGACATTGTCAACATCCTGAAAGAAAATTCCTTTCTTAGTGATTCGGCTTTCTATCTTAAAAAAGATAACGAAATTTTGAAGAAGCTCCTTTAAGAATATTTTCCGCACTTCTTCAGTAAATTTTCCTACTTTATTATGCCGATTCCTCTCTCCGTATATTTTATGTTAGAAGGAAGGCAAAAGCTGACTGGTGTTTTTGTTTAGGGACGGGAGCGAATCCTTCTTTTCCGAGTTTGCCTAGGAACTCTTGTCTTAAAAGACGAATACGAATTAGCAGGGCTGCCCCCAATAGCTCTTTTTGATGGACATCTGAGATAGCATCAAGCCGAGCACAAAACGGATATGGGCTGCTCATAAGGAGGACTGTTAAGACTTCCAGCATATGTGATGCCTTTCCAAGGTCTGGTCTTTTCGATACAGGTACGGACTTTGAGAAGACGACCTTTTTCTTTGACTGTGTGGAATAAGAGCGGGTGACTTTCATTTATCAAGACTAGATAAACCAAAGCAATCTACGATTGACGGGTTTTTTAGGAATGAAATTTATAGGAAGATTAGCGAAACCGCCAGGAATCAGTACATCGTCGACTGCTATGTGCTAAAGACTGCGGAATAAGAGCTCTTAGTCCTTTCGGCACGGCATAAAATAAAGGTTGTTCTTGTTGCGAGTTTATCAGAGCTTGATAATCTTGCTAGGGCTATTTGAACTAATAAGGAAAAGTAGGCATGCTAAGTACATTTTGATGGCATTGAATCGTAAGATTGCCTATCTAAGAGAAGATGAAATAGCAAGTGCTTGAGAAGAAAAGAAGCTGTGAGGGAATGCGCTCTGACTGATATCATTCAGGCAATTCCATTCTTACTGTCCTAGGAAAAAGGAAAGGATAAAAGATCCCAGGAACAGGGTTAGCGTAAGAAAAGCTTTTGCAAGAAGGGCGTCGTTCTCAGATGGGCAGATGGAGCTGTTAGAAAGAATTACCGATCATCAGGAAGAGAAGGGGAATGAATCTTTTTTGGAGGGAATAAGCACTCTTGTCGCTTCTAGAGTTGTAGATAGTAGGGGGAATCGCCTTTCGAGTTGTTAGAAAAAACACAGTTATTAAAGTGAAAAGAACTCTATTTTTTTACTTTTAAATAAGAATAATTATCCGTTCAAGGGCTAATCCACGCACAAGGAAGGAAGAAGCTATCTCAATATCCTTCACACAGACGACATTTGTCTTTCCCATCACTACATAGTGTGTCTCAACAACCGTGTCAGAAAGAAGGAAGAGGGCTTTTTACTAGTATCATCGCCGGGAGAATGAAAGCATTAGTGGGAAGATCTTTTGTTTGATCTGCCTTGGGTGGGGCGATGAAAAAAGTCTTGCTCATCCTCCCGCATGAAACACATCTTATGAAATAAACGGGCCGGGTGGGTCCAGGGTCCAACAGCCGGATTGATTACGAGTCATCTCCTAGCCTGATTTTCCTTTTGTTTCGGGTGGTTCAAACTACATGAAAGAAGGTTGAACAACTTCTTCTATTGAATAGACATCTGCTTCCTGGTCCTTTCGAACCAGTCAAAACCTGGAGCAAGGGATTTGAAGAACTTTATCAATGAGCTGGGACTAATAGCAATATCTATTTTGGGAACTCAGTATACATGGTAAAATAAAGGAAATCCTAGTGATTTTACATTTGAGAAGCTAGTATCAATAGACATTGAAGAAGGATGATTCCTGCAGATGATGTTAATAAGTTATGTTGCATGTTTGTGTGTTCTTAAAGTTTAGGGATAATGCCGCTTTTATTATTTAATAAATATCTCTTTCCGAACAGATTTCCCCATATGTTTTGCATCTTGTTCGCCCACTCTTCATTCAAGGTGATCCGAACCAGGGGCGGATCTTCCACCTTGTTGGTCATAGCACCAGTACTTGAACGCTTACTCTTACTGCTCTTCTTAGGTTCACCTCTTTTGGGTGCCCTGAGGTTCTTGTTTGAAGTTATTTTTTTATCACAGAAAAAGTCCCCCTCAGTCACTTCCATAGTTGATCCTCTCTTCCAGATCCTCGCTTCTACGAGCCAAATCACTCTCCTTGGGAGTTCTCTCCTTGACTACACCCTCCTTGGCTTTGTTATCCAAACACATATCCTGAGCAATCTCTTCCGGTTCAGCAGTGTCCAGATCTGACATCTTTGTCTCTTCTTGTTTAGGGTCCTCTAGAACCGCAAAACGGTTCGGGCTGACTAGGTCCCGTTGGGTCATTACACTTGCACAACTAGTGTCCAACCCCCCTTTGCTTTTGTCACTACTAGTACCTGACCCTATCGACTCGACATTTTTGCAAATACTGACCCTTACTCAATAGGGCAATTTAAAGAGGAGAACAAGGACACCTGACTATCGCTAAAAGTCAGACTAAGAGTACACATTGTATGATTGAAAATTGCCGTTGCATACTACCCGGTGCTTGCAGGTCTGACTGGTGCCTTCTCTCCAACAACTGATTCAATCAATGTTAAATCTGACTAAGCCCGCAGCTAACTACTTATTAAAAGACCGAATAGGAAATGAAAAGTCATACTACAACAACTGTAAATAAACATTCCCACCGCACTCTGACTTTGATCGACTTGCCCGCACGTCTTTTTTTAGAGAAGAGGTCAAAAGGCTAAGTGACTCTCGAAAGTCGTCTTTTGTATCACGTCAAGAGAAATGACATAGATAAGGTCATTGCTTAAAGATTTTCATTGTCGAATTGATCTCGAATTGGATCCCAATAGTTTCTGCTGCCCAAAGGTGCTTTATGAAAGTCGGTCCACAGCGGTGAAAGTACGATTGATTCCGTCGATCGAACGAAAAAAGCTTCTTGTTTTTTTTCCGCTCTGAATTACTACTCTGCTTGCTTAACACAAATCTTATTTAACCTTCACGGACCACTTCACTACCCAACAAGCTCTGGCTCGAAAGCAAGAAGCAAGGGCGCAGCAGCTGCGCCTTAGCGCATCCGTTTTCTTGCTCGTTAGCGCTGTTTTTATTGTAGCTACCGCACTTGACTAATAAGATAGAAAGGGAATTTCTCACTTGTTTGAAGCCATATAAGTCTTTCTTCAATCGACAAAGGAATTCTGATAGGGCTTTAACAGATAGGGATGTAAGCGCAGCGGTAAGAAAAAGTCACTCAGTGAATCAGTGGATCACACTCTTAGAGACAAAGACAGGGGCATGCTTGACTCTTTAGAAAATATACAAGTGTTGAAAGAGTGAAGTCTAGGGACAACCGTAAACGTGGGGAATGGCACCTCCGCCCTACTAAAGAAGTTCGCAAGCAAGGAACATGCCGAACACCTACCTTTCCAACTAAGTTCAAGGCGAAGAACCGTTAATTGACGATGCGTTCCGTCATCAGCAAGCGGTGGCGGACAAGTCCCTTTCCCTAAATATCTTAGGAAGTAAAGAGGACAGGTTTGAAACTCATTCGATAATCTTCTCCTCAAGGTTGGCATTTCCCCAAGGCATTGATATGATGACTTTCTCAATTACACATGTTTTAGGGAGTTGAACGTCTTATTCTTATGAGAGGCCTATGTGAATATAAGCTAGGAGTAAGGATTCCGGAAAGTCAAATTCTATATTGCAAGTGCAAGTCGACGTTCTTGATATGAAATTGAAAGTGGAGTGAAAGCCGAACCTAAGTAGGATCCAAGACGTTTAAGTCCAGTTCCAATCTGGATATAAAAGACAAGTTCAATCGTCGAAAGTGAGATCTCTTTTAGTCCGGTCTTCTTTTCTCTTTTGATTCAGGTTCTTAAGACACGAAATCGGGTTTTCTGAATATCTCTCTTTCGGCCTATGTTGTAAGTTAGTTAGTTAGAGATCTAAACTAGACTTCTAGTAAGAGTAGGTGTGTCTTAAGTTGAGGAGAGCTGTTCACAAGCAGTGATTATGAGCTTTTTCTTGTTCCGGTTCAGAAGAGGTTGCGCACCTTCAGTTGCACTAGTGGATTGAAAAACCTTTTTTAGTGCCAACAAAGTTCATGTGTTCTTGGTTAAAAAAAACACAAGTATAGGCTGGAGGACTGATACTATAAGTAGGAAAAAGGCCTTCAAAGAGAAATGAAAGGATTTTTTAGCATTTTTCCACTTTATCCAAGGAATCCTTTTCTTGGCATTTGTATTTGAGAGGGAGAGAGAGCTATTCTTAGATCAGTTCCTTCAGTCAACTTTTTTGGTAAGCCAAAAGTGAACTTTAGGTTAGTAAGTAGTCCCGTATGAAATTCATAAAACATTCATAACTGGCACTTGAGGAGGTCAATCTTAAGTGTTGGAAGCTACTTCTAAGGGACTCCCACTCATCTATAAAGAATAGGCAATTGAGAGAGAATAGGGTGATAGCGACAGACACAGGAATTGAAATAGATTAAAAGATTACTTCCGTAAAGGAGAGCGGAAAGCTGCTTAGATAGGGCGATAGCCCAGTTTTTATTGTTTATCCTTTCCTGCGCTTGTCTTGTATTGAGGTATACCGAAGAAATGAGTAAAAGTAGGTAACAGAAGGGGAGGGATTGTTGTTTAGTGAGGACAAGCAGCTTTCATTTTATTCAATCTAATGGTAGGGCTTTAAAGAGTAGGTGGTTCGCATTCTATGACCCCAGAATAAGAAGTAGGAGGATAGGCAGAGCAACGGCGCTTGAAGTCTACCCGGGAGCCCTTCTTCATTCATCCATTTAGGCCCGGCTAGCAACACGTGGATCCAGGGAACCTGGCTTGGGAACAACTTCTTACTAATAGGAGCTAATCACAGTAAGAGAGTCCAATCTCTAAAATAGAGCTTAGTCTCTCCATAGTAGTCTACTAGTAGAAGGCTTAGGTTATGACTTGATCCAGTAGAGTCAGAATACCTTTTTATCTAAAAGAAATGGTGCTCACTGAAAGGATCCAGATTCCATACTATGTTGTGGGCTAGGGAGAGAGTTGCTCTGCAAAGCTGGGCGTTCAGTGTTCTTATGGAGGAACCATACTAGAAAGAGAATTGAAAGGGACTTCAAAAAAGAGCGAGGGAATGATGGGCAACCATAGTCTATATGTTGCTCGTGAGCCGCCATGTACCAGTCTCGCAATAGTATTGGCACAAAAGGATCGGTCCTTCACTTGCTAATCATTCGCAAGTCGAACTCGCTCTCTTGCCACGCCTTCCACTCACTCGCTTGAGTCGGACTCTATCACTCTTTTAGATTGGAGTATCATTTGTTATTCACTCTCTTGCTATTACCCGCAGGGAGCGCAACAACCAATATGCTTATTGTCATATAGAAAGAGGCAAAACGTAGTGATTCGTACTACCGGAAAAGTTTCGCTATCCGACAGGCAATAGAATCAGCCGATAGGCGCAGGTAAGCGTAGCGAATCACATAGATAAGCCCCTACCTGCCAACGCGGATGGATAGGGGGGGGGGAGCGCGAAGAGGATGGATGTCTGAGCGGTTGAAAGAGTCGGTCTTAAAAACTAAAGTATTTACAGAAATACCAGGGGTTCGAATCCCTCTCCATCCGCGAGGTCATAAGTTCTCTCTTGCGTTATCTATAGATAAGAACGAATCGGATCGACTCGACAGATATGATAGATGGAATGGGAATTTGTGTTCTATTTAGTTAGGACCTTGTCTCCCTTACGTTATCTTCCGCTCTCCTTGTATAGGTTGGGAAAGGTCCGAGTGGATTACATTTGAGAGCTAAGTCGAAGATCTCGATGTTCTTGTGAGTGGTTGATAAACTGCGATTGCAGTTTTCTTTAGGAAGTCCCATAGCTGTGAGGCTTAACAGATAAAGAAAATGGTGGATACTTTTCCGGGTAAAAGGTGACAACCCTAATGAATTGACTATGAAGGTGGCTCTTAGCTACATCAGTGCTTAAATTCCTTAATCGTTATTGCCCAGGCTTCGATGATCAACCCCTGGCACATTTAGGTTTTGATCTTCGGCCATCCTAGTCCTCAAGACCCAACACTATATTATTCAACTATATTTTCTTTAAAATGAAAAGATTCAAAAGGTGTTGATACGTCCTATCCACATAGAAATCTTACCCTCTTCCACACATTACCGGTGGAAGCTACAACCGCTATCACTTTGGCTGCAAGATGGAATAAAGGTCGATGAGGCATGGAAGAAAAGGTTATTCGCTATTGGCTTACCCTTATATCAGGCCTTGGTACGGCCTACATACGATGGATGAAGGTTTTGGCAAGGTTAAGAATGGATGGTACCTATAATTAGACCCAACCGTTTGCAGTACTTGAGAAGAAAGAAACAAAAGTTCTCTTTTTATCTTAAGGCTGCTACCAATTCCTTATATGTTATCCTAACGTCCTGCATGTAGGGTTGTTCGGAAATCCCTTTGCAACTTCCTAGACGTTCATACTTTGTTCTGTAGTCTCTCAATTAGCATTTAGTTTCTATAATTATAATAAAGGCTATAGTTCATCGGTTGTGATGTTTACGAAAGGTCAACCCCTCAAATTTTTTAGTTCTTGGCCTCTATTCACACTTAAACATCATATGCTTGTGTGGATAGCTACTGAAAGGGTGTACGGCACGACGAAGCTTTGCGACTATGCCATTCTTGGCGATGGTGATCGCCAACGAGAAAGTGACGACCACTTAGCATAATATATAGTTTTAGTGTACTATAACTATATCTAAAGAAAAGTCTCCCATTTGAAAGATTATTTATTATAAGTCATGTCTTGGAGTTTGCCAAATCATTTTTGAGCGACGAAGTTACTAGGGATTTCTCTCCAGTGTCTACTAAGATGCTCCGGTCTTTGGTTGACGCTATCATGTGGAAAAGACCCTGATTTTCTAAATATTAGAGATGTCACTGGTACTATGTTTCTGTCTTTGACCTATCGATTGAGGGGTGCTTCTTATCATATCTGTGGTGCGCCCTATCGCCCTAAATCTAAGCGATCGAAGCCTCACTATCTTTGTATGCTTTCCCCGCCCGTTATCATTAAAACTGTGGTTAGGATTTCCACATTTGGGAGTGTTAACGCCGAGTGTCGCGGGTCTTCATTCTTGAAAGGGCTAAAAGTAGCGCATTCGCTTTGTTTGTAATGAAAAGGAAAGAGAAGATCTTCGGATATTTTTTCCAGGGGAGGACTTTCTTGATCACCCCATTCTTTAACCATGGGTTAAGATGTGGCTAAAGTCTTGCCGATGGTAGCGTATATTACGCTCGAGATCCCTCGAGCCTCTCTTGTACCAATGTCTATATTCCGTTCTAGGAATAAGGTCAATTTCTTTTTCGGTATGTGGAGTTTTCTTTCATTGTTACGACAGGCTGAGAGCAGTGCCCGCCTTTGTATTTGGGGGAGTTGGACGGTTGTTTCGCTCTTTGGGAATTTCTTTATTCTTTTTTCGTTAAAACAAATACAACTGAAAAAGACTACTACGAATTTAAACTGACAGCGTACATGAGCACTCATGCCTGCAGACCCATAGACTACTCTGGAAAAGGAAGTCTCACTACTCAATGGCTTTCGATCTTCTTTCCCCCATATAGATATTGAATAGAACGAGTTCGCTCCATGATTTTGTGACATACCAAATAAGGGATTGTTAGAAGAAAGCTCCTATAATGGACAGCTATAGCCCTTTGTATAGGTTGGGTGCTTGGTTAAGGCCATAAAGTGCTCGCTTGAGGCGGCAAACAAAGATAGAATGATTTTGAAGATGAATTATCGGCACCTTGAACTGTACTATCAGAACTGTGCTCTGAAGATTGATTAAAGTAACCCAGTCAGATGTCTCAGAAAGGGTAGTGATCTCCCCCTGAAAAGTATCACGACCATAAAGAGAAGAAAAGGGAGATTGCATGTTGATAACAGAAAATGGCAATCTGTTGATTAAATACACTATAGTAGTGAATGCTTCAACCCACAGATGCTTTGGTACTCCATTATTTATCATCGAAGTCAAAGCCATTTCAACTATAACTCTATGTCAGTCTTTTCTTTTGGACACCCCATTCTGCAGCAGAGTATGAACACACGATAGCTCACCTTTGATTCCTATCTTCAGGAGCATGAAATCAAAGACCCTTGACAAGTATTCTCCGCCGGAGTTCAGACCTCAACCTATTGACATGGAGATTTGACTTATTTTCCAAACTTTCTATATATTAAATTTACAAAGAGCTTACGACTTCTTTCTAAGTAAAGAAAGCCAGATCTATCTACTGTAGTCATCCACTTATAATATTAAGTAAAGTACCTTTGCACCTATGAATGACTGCACTCGAGTAGGACCCCTTAGTTAAATTCAAGTAGTTGTCTGTGATATATCCTTAAGTCAACCGTAGGTGAAATCACAAGTGGACACTAACGTATGAATCAATCCAAAGAAAGGCACACTTTTTTGGATTCTTATGTTTAATCCAGGAGCAAATAATTCCGAAATTAAATCAAAAAGGCCCTTTTAACTCAGTGGTAGAGTAACGCCATGGTAAGGCGTAAGTCATCGGTTCAAATCCGATAAGGGGCTTTGTAAAACTCCAATCTAGTATTCATATTTTATTCATATTTGAGGGGAGAATTGTATTTTTGTTTGTAATAAAAAAAGTCCCTAGCTTCTCCTTCGATCCAAAAGCCGTCAATCGCATGTGCGATGTGTCTAGAATTTACCTTCGGATCAGACCTCAAAAACAGAAAGAGAAAAAAAAAAGTGTCTTCGTGGCAACTATGTTATACCGTTCGTGCCCCTCACCAGAGAGCCACTGAACTCGCTTTCAAGAAGCAGGAAATACAATTGCAAACTGTGAACAAGCACATGAATTGTTCAACCCATCTGAATGAAATGCAAGAATATATCCTAGACAATGGAAGAAGACTTGCACTGTGTGTTGTGTATGTCTCAGGCGACAGCGGGTCCCATTCCTTATCCTAATGAAGCAGCTGAAAAAAAAGGAACGTAGAGAAGAATATCCATATAATAAATCTTTCCCAACCGGCCAACGATCCTTCCCGTGCGCTGATCGTGGATAAGACACTCAGAAGAAGAAAAGATGAGACGAAGATGGTTAACTGACAGAAAACAAGTTATTTTTAGGAGGAATATGGAATATATCATAAAGAATCTGTGATGAAGACATAGACCCACAGTGTGAAAGAGGTAAGAGAGTGCCATCTGCAATGTTAACAGAATCTTTGATAGGTAAAGGAGGCAGACAAAAAAGCTAAACATCTTTTTTCTTTCGCGCGAGAAGGAAAGCACTTTTGTGGGCTGACGGTACTCCTTCGGATAGTTTAACGCAACTAGCAGACCACGTCATGCTCAATCAAATAATGGACATTGACTACGATTTGGATTGTCTCCCCGGCTCAATGGAAAGACAACCCCGTTCTACACTTCATCAAGACGAAAATCATGCCTTGTCTATTCCTCCAAATACCATTTGCCTTTTCCTCAGCCGACCAGCAAAACAACGAATTCAACCGCAGATACCCTTTAGCTAGCACATGCTAAAAAGAACAAGTAAATATCCGTCTTGTGCTTGACTCTATCTGTAAGACAGGTGTGTGCAGCCACTTAGTGAGGAGACAAGACCAGAGAGAAGAAATTCC